>CAUYON010017553.1:0-19556 GCA_963573935.1 Arctocebus calabarensis
TCCCAAGTATTATCAGCATCTGTAAATCCCTTCCACTTCAGGAAATACTCCGCCTTCCCATTTACTACTCGTCGATCCAGAACTTTTTCCACCACAAATTCTTCAGGCTCTGCCTCTTCAACCTTTTTACTCTTTCCATTCTGTTTCTTTCCCATTTTTTGCAATGCAGTTTTATTGGAGGCCATTTTTTATTGCAGACTTGAAGAGCTATTATTCACCGGCTCCGAGCTGCTCCGGGTCACGAGTCTGCGGTGTCTCCCAGAATGCACTTTTGAAGTTGTAGGATGCTTAGATTCTTTAAGTTTAAAAATACAAACAACTGCCTTTTTCAAGGAGAACCGTAACTGATAGGTGGCATATATTGGTCTTCAATGTAACAGAACTTCATGCAGTCGCTTAGAAAGAAAACATATATTATTTAGTCACTTTGGATGAATCAGCTGATTCTACTGACACACTGCAGACTTCATGCTTCATTCCTGTTAGAAGGTTTTCTTTACTGCAGACGATTACTCACTTTGGGCACTGTTGGGAACAGAACACAGGGAATAAATATCTTCAACAACTTTGAAGATAAATGTCATGAAGTTGGACTGAATTTGTAAATTTATTGAGTGTATGTATATATGGTGCACCTTCCATGACAGGAAAACATGAGAGGTTTATTGCATAGATTAAAAAAAAAAAAATCAACCTATCTAGTTGCTCTCATTTCTTTTCATTATATCTTGCATCAGCAAAATCGCTGTGCTAAAGCTACTATTTTAAGTGACACTTTGCAAAATATTATAAAAATTGTTAATTATAATATATTCATAAAATGCAACACTGCATCCTCAGTTTTGTGACATTCTAAAGTTGAATAATGAAGTATTCAGTGTGGTGTGGGTTTGTCATGTTCTGAAGTGCATTAGCTATCACAGGGGCAGGTGTTAGCCAAAATGTTATCTCTGTGAGAACTGATAGTATACTTTTATGAAAGAACAGAATCAGCAATGTGAATTATTTGAAAGATTTCTATAAGAATGCAGCATTTCTGTGTTATTATGTCAGATCAAAACTACTTGAATATTTCTTTGCTAGGTAAAACTAAGTCTGTAAATGACATGTGACCAAAAAAATTAAGAGAGACAGCTTTTTCAAAAGGAAAAATGAACATTTTCCCTAGTTAGTAAAGGTCATTGATGTGTAGGATGATAAATGTGCATCATTTGAGGACTATGCAGCTGTTATAGACCTATTAATTGGAGAATACAATAAAAGTTTTATTGACTTTGAGAATCATGATAGCACACTCAAATTAGCAGTTTAGCCTTACCCAGTTGCTATCACCAAAGCACCTAAAGAACTACAGATGGAATTGATTGAGCCCTCAGTAGATGACATTTTAAAGTCATTGCTTAATGCTAAGAAAGGTCCAATTAAAATATGGGGAAATATAGTCTTCAGCAACATGCCCCCAAAGTGCTTTCTTGCTTTTCAGTCATTTATTATTGCATATCTTCCTGCCTACCCCAAATGAGAACTCCCTTAAGGTCACAAACGACTGATACCCATCTAGAGGATCAGCTGAAACTGTGGACCTCTGTGATGCAACCAAATATTCAAATGCTTTCCAACAAAAAGCAGATGCAGCAAAGTCATTAAAAGGTTAGTTGACTTAAATTAACAAATAGTTTTCACTTATTGAAATTATTAAGTACAGAATAGTTATATTTTTACAAAATAACATATGTTTTTAAGTATAACTAATTAAAGTTTCCTGAATACAGACTTACTTGATTACAACTAAATTATTGAGGTCTTCCAACATGAAGATTCCCAACCCCTCCTATATCCCATGGCTTTTAGGCTACAAACCTGCACAGCCTGTTACTGTAGCAAATACTATAGGTAACTGTAATACAATTATAAGTATTTGTGTATTTGAACACATCTAAATATAGCATGTACTATTCTACCACACAACTGGCAGCACAGTGGGTTTGTTAACACCAGCGTCACCACAAACAGGTGCGTTCTATGTCATGCCATTATGTTTTCTGTGTCGTGCCATGATGTTTTGATGTCATTAGGAGATTTGAATCCTTCAGCTCCATGATAATCTTATGGGACCACTGTCACATGTGCAGTCTGTGTTGACTGAAGCATTGTTATGTGGTACATGATTATATTTTACAAGATGAGCCTTCTTTGTATTGTATTTCTCAATAATAAAAGATAGCCCACAATAGCTTTTGGATTCTGTGTTTGACAGATAGGGCTACTTTTCCTTGTCTTCACTTCCCCCAAAGGAAAATGACAAGATGAGAAGAGAAGAAACTAGTAGTGAAAATTAAGCAGGTAAAATATTTGAACAAGACTGGATAGCTGTTGTCTAGACATTCACATAGACTTTTTACTAGAATAAATGCTTATTCATTAAGTATAGTAATTTCTCCTAGCAGATCATCTATCAAGAAATGCACATGGTATGCAATTTTTTTATTTCTGCGGTGATGATGGACTCTCTATTGTAGGAATTACCACATTGCATTGTATTACTATATCTTTTCGTCTTTACACTGTGAATTTTTATCAAGTACTAGGTCTTTTGTTTTTTGTTTTGTTTTGAGACAGAATCTCATTCTGTCACCCTTAGTGTAATGCCATGCTGTCATAGCTCACAGCAACCTCAAACTCTTATGCTCAAGCAGTCCTCTTGCCTCAGCCTCCCAAGTAGCTGGGACTACAGGCACCTGTCACAGCTCCCAGCTAGTTTTTCTATTTTTAGTAGAGACCAGAGGCTTGCTCTTGCTCAGAGTGGTCTTGAACTCCTGAGCTCAGGCAGTCCACCCTTCTTGGCCTCCAAAGTGCTAGGATTATAGGTGCGAGCCACTATGCCTGGCCTGGGTCTTTAGTTTTCTGCTTCTTACTATATTTGGGATATAGAGCATAGTAAATAATCAATATATATTTTGGATGAATGAATGATAAAGAGAAAGAAATTCTAGCAACATATGTTGTATCATCTTTTTCTTCTCAGGATATAAATGACCTAACTTGCTATACAGGCCAAGAACTTACCTCAATCAGCAATGTTTTCCAGTTGAACGATCAGAACTTTTATTATTGATCATGATGATTTCTTAAAAGAGAGAAACAGTGGAGTGAGGAATACTTCATAGAAACTTGAATAGGCGGGAAGTTGGGTTCAGACTAAACTGCTGGTCATAAATAATTTGACTCAGGCCAAATGTTCAGATAGGGAAAAGATTAGAAAGAAAAAAAAGAAAAGTACTTATAACAAAGTTGGTCATATCCTATACAAAATACAGTTTAAAACTTGGAGTTTCCAGGAGCAGAAAAATCTAGGAAATATCCAAATTACTCATGGTTACCTGGGAAAACCTCTTCTAATTGGAAGGAAGGAAATCATAGGGTTGGATATAAAGTGAAGGAGTGAAGTTGTAATATGTTTGTGTGTGTTCGTCACAGCTGAGGAGCAAGGAGAAGGTTAATGTGAAAGGAAGAACAAAGCTTGACTGCATGCACTGAGAAGGCAGAGAAACTTTGTGTCTCTTGAATGTGGAGCTTCCACACCACTGTGTAACTAAGCCTTCCTGATGAAAGTAATAGCAATAGTGGAGCCCTGACACGGACTGCCCTGCCAGCATCCTTTTCTTAAAGCAGCTTCTTTCCCCACATGTGTGTCTAATGAGGAAGACTCCATGCTGGCAGGTGGGGATCTACATGGTAGACCCAGTTCATCAATCCAAGGATGGGCACCTAGCTAAGTCCTCCTCTCTATAATGTTTAGATGGATTAAGTGGCTAACGCTGTGAGTATGGAGGAGCCATCTCTGCTGTGTCTTCCATCATGTGAGATTATGGGTGCAGAGAAAGAGGAGGAAACAGGAAAGCAGCGCTAGGAGTTGAGAGGTAGTGTGGTGTGTCTCAGCCCCTGGTTCCCTGTGTTCTGGAGCACAGATGCACCCTGCCCTTCCCAGGGCTCAGTCATCTAGTCCTTCCTCAGTTTCTACAAGCCAATGTTGTTTAATCTGGTTTGATGTGAGTTTCCATCACTTAAGGAGATCAAATGAGTTCTAAGACGCATGTAATTGCAGACTTTGGCACTGAAAGAGGGCAGAAGGAAAGGGAGTGGCCTGAAGTGATCAGCTGCCTTGTAGGAGCACTCTGGAGCACCCCTGGGGCGAGGCTGAGGTCAGCCCGCAGGTGCCTGATGCTCTTCAGCGTGAATTAAAAATGGCTCCTTTCCTTACAGCTAAAATAGCTAAGATCCGTTCTGTGCCAGTTATCTGTGATATTTATGGTAAGTACAGAGAAAAATGATTTATTTTTATTTTTTTCTTTTATTTTATTATCTTTATCATTAAATCATATTGTACACAATCATATTGTGTACAACAGTGCAATCAAGGGGTACAATGTGCTGGTTTCATATACAATCTTAACTATTTTCATCAAACTGATTAACATAGCCTTCCTGGCAATTTCTCCATTATTTTATGAAGACATTTGTATTCTGCATTTAGCAAGGTTTGCCTGTACTCTTCTAAGATGCCCCGTAGGTGTGGCCCCACCAGTTACCCTCCCCCTGCCCCAACCACCCATCTCCCCTCCCAACCCATGCCCCTTTCCCTAGATTCTTGTGTTATAATTGGGTTATACCATTCATACAATAGCTATAGATTAGCTTCATAGTAGGGCTGAGTACATTGGATACTTTTTCTTCCATTCTTGAGATACTTTGCTAAGAAGAATCTGTTCCAACTCCATCCATGTAAACATGAAAGAGGTCTCTCAAAATTCATTTTCATTCATAGCTTAGCTCTGTCTCTGTAAACATCTGTAAACCTGGTAATAGTCTTGCTATTGCTAAGATAAAAAATAACTTTTACTAATATATATAAAGCTAGAGATTTTAAAATATTTTGTTTGTTCTTAGATAACTGTATATACTTAAGCCATTTGTATATGTCTTATATCTTTAATCTCTTACAAGGAATAGATTGTGTCCTATCTTTACTCCTTCTTACAATCACAAAAATCTTTTTTATGTGTAGAAGGATAGCTCTATGAACATTAATTTCATGACTCATTAATTTTAGCCTGACACATAGTCATGTTACATAAGATTTTTCAAGCCCACTAGAGAGTGACATTACATAGAGAAACCATCACTCTATTCGTAACTGGCAAATCAGTGCCAGGGATATGGAAAGGCAGTGGCCATTTCACAGAGTGGGCCATTAGTAAGCAGTGTTTGTGAGACTAGGGATTCTAGTAAAGTAATCCTCAGGGCGACACGGAAATTTATCTCAAAAAATACTCTCCTCTTGTCTTGCGACCAACACAAAATTTAAAGGACAGGATTTCAAGTCTGATGTGCTTAGGTTTCTAATCTGTTTCAGACATTTCTGAATTTAGTGATCTTACATGGTATCATTTATCTGTGGCTCAGTTTTCTCATTGATATGATGAAAACAGTAATACCAACCTTACAACGTTATGGTGAGGATTAAATGAGATCGTCTAGGCTAAGTATGAACTTAGTATCCAGAACCTAGTGATTATTTGACAAATGAAAATATCTTTTTATTTTCTCACAACTTATTTTAGAATGTTTATTTGGCTCTGGCTAAGTGTTACTCATGATATGGCTCATGTATAAACCCTAATACTAACATGTACATTTTTGATTCTTGACATATTCTAACTCTTGGAATTCATCTGCACTTATTTTAGCTCTGTTTATTTTCTTTGGCTTTGAGAACTCAGCTTTATAGCTCTCCATTTCTCACAATTTTATCTCACACAATCGTCTCAAAAACAGAGAAAACAGAAAATATGAACACAAACATAATACAATAAACAAGATTAAATATTCTACAGAAATTTTTTAATAATTTGAAGATCTGATGAAATCTGCCTTCTGTATATGTAAATAGTATTTTCACAAAGCTTATGCCAGCTTCATAAAAGTTTCTGTATTTTTTATGCAAGAATTATTTACAGATCAGGAAATGATACTGAATATGTTGCAATATCTTCATATTTATGTGATTATATCTCAACTGTTTTTCTGTTGCAGAAGAGCAGTAATGACTTACCCAGGTAAAGCTTGACAGTATATGAACTTTTGACTTAATATAAATAAATGTCCCACTTTACATAGCTATGGAATCATTGTATAAACTAAAAAAAAAAAAATCTTTAGACTTGAACTCCATTTTAGATAAATATTGTGTTTTATAAATGAATAAATATGTTACATATTCAGTAGAGTACCAAAGGAAGGAATCTGAATATTAAGTACGTTTTCTTAAAGGCAGAAAGAAAAAGCGCTATAAAAAATGGCTAGGTAAAAAATACTTACAGCTCTTTATAACCCATTAGTCATTCTAGGTTTTCATTGTTTCATGCATATGCAAGGATACTTAGATTAAGAACTTATGATTTTTTTAAGTTATTAGTTTGTTTATTGTTATCACAAATGTCACATATAGCTTTAAATATTCAAGAATCAAGACTGAGCATTTAAGAATAATATGTACTTAAAATCTGAGAATGAAAATATATGGTGAATTAAATATTTAGGTCCATATTCCTATATATCATGTGAGAGATCATATCATAAAATATATGATATCCATATTTTTTAAAAAATAGAGACAGAGTCTATCTCTGTTGTCCAAGCTATCGTGCAGTCGTACAATCATAACTCATTGCAGCCTTTATCACCAGCTTAGAGCGGTCATCCGGTATCAGCCTCCCAAATAACTGGGACTGCTGGTGTGCATCACCATGCTTGCTAATTCTTACTTTATTTTAGAGCAGTGGTTCTCAACCTTCCTAATTGCCATGTTGTTACAAATGGAAAAAAGGTGTTGTGACCCACAGGTTGAGAACCACTGTTTTAGAGACAGTGTCTCCCTTACATTGCCCAGGCTGGTCTTGAACTCCTGGCCTCAAGCAATTCTCCTGTTTTAGCCTCCTGAATTGCTGAAATTACAGGTGTGAGCCATTGTGCCTGGTAATATCTATATTTTTAAGTAAGGAATATTTACCATATTGCATAATAATGTATTTTATTTTTTTAGAATGTATCTTATTTATAAGTTCAGTTCTTTTGAAGAACTCACATTACAAAATCAATATGTTGTAAGTACTTGGCTCATGGAATTTAACTCTTCATTGCTTTGCGTATTCACAGCCAATATATTACTACTAAACAATATGTTTATTATAGGTGCATTAACACAATTATTTTGTCTCTGATAGAGTCCTGTAATTACTCCAAGTGGCAATTATCATGAGATAAAAATACCAGACTAAAGTACTCAATTACTGGTTTTCAAATTGGGCTGGATTTAGCTGAGCAATTCTAGTTTTGTTTTGGCTCCCTCATGCATCCAGAATAATATGAGAGCTGCTTAATCTAGAATAGCTTCAACTTCACAGCTCACTCCTGCAGGCTAGTCCAATTTTAATGACATGAAATTCAAGAACAGCAATCATCAAGTTGCAAGAATTTTAAAAATTCCTTTGTGTTTCATGTTTGTTTTAAGTCATTGGCCAAGGTAACTCTTATGACCAAGCCCATTCATTGGTAATATTTTAGATTAAACTTGTGATTCACATTCAAATATTAAAAAAAAAAGACATTCACCATTGGTATGGGTACAAGATATCATTAATAATTTTGGAACCATAATAATCTACCACAATGAAGTTTTATGATGTCATTTACTTTAAGTATTTCTTAATTCACAGTGACATAGTTAAATCACAAAATATAAATATATCCTGTTTCAATTTATTTCTTGATGCCACAAAAATTTGTTTGGTAACTACCCCCACAGCAATTAGCATTCCCTACTGACAATTTCTTCAGATTGTTTGTAAGCAAAAAGCTTGAATCTTCTTCCCTCCTTCCATCCCGACCATCCTTCTTCACCAACCTTTCAAAATATTAAATTAAATCATGCCTAATGTATTTCTTTTAACATAAATGAACAACAAACCAAACCATAATGATAACCAGAACACTCAATCTTTTCTAAAAGGTAGATATAGTAGTTTCAGAGAGAATTAATAAAACTCCTGATTTTTACCTAAAGAAATCACAGATGAATGGAAATTATTCTGAGATAGTAAAACAAGGTGCTTGAAATTTTCTACCAATTGAATTCCAACATAACCTCTAATGAAATATTCATTGATTAGAAGAAACCAACCTGCGAGAATTGCAGTCTTCAATTCCACATACCCCAGAAAACCCTATTTATACCAGTATTCTTTTCATTTGCATTTAACCTGAAGCTTAACAATTGTGTTTTTCACTATCATGTTTTACCTACCAAACAAATGAAATATATTTCCAAGTTCCTGTTAATTGATATAATTGCCTATTTATGCAATTCACTTAGAATTCTCTGAAAGTTACCCTTCTGATCACAGTCTTAGTAGGGAAATATGTTGTTGAGATGGTTTGGTTTAAATGATATCTATAACAATATAAATTAAAGTTATGCCATGATTCAAATACCCCATACTTTATGATTTTATATTTACTTTAAGCATTTTAAAGAAGGAGTAGACAACTGTACTAAATGGCTTGGATGTCACACATATCTGAGATCCTAGAAATTTCAGTGTTACAACTGGCCACCTGATCAGGTTGTGAGATTTTCTTTTGATGGCTTTAATATTAATTTCTTTTACTTGCCTACTTAAAACAATAATTCTGTTGGTATTCATATTAAATGGAATCCTCAAATAAAATCTGACTTTTGGCAATTTTTCTTAATAATATTACTTACCCTGTATTGTACTATCATCTACTTCTTGTCAGTAGTACCTACCCCAGGTTTGCTGCTGTATTTGGATTTAGGGCATCTTACAAACAATGCTACTGGTATTAAAAATTGACTGAGGTTGGTTTTCTTTTTCTGGCCTGCTCAGACCTCCTTTTATTATCTTTGGTTGCCTAGCAACAGGTAATGTTGCAGTAAGGTCAGATGATGCCATCAAGGCTCTTCCCTGTGCTATGGTTTTGAGTGTTTATTCACTTAACCACATTCCTTTGATGCTCACATAAAGGCCCGTATTAGTGTGAAAATGAGAAAACTGATTTGGCTAATGAAACACTCATTCATTATTTGAGTATCTGATATTAGAGTGTGCTTGTTTTGAAAATGAGCTGAGGAAACTTCTTTTTTGGCTGACCCAGTAGGAACTAATTGCCTGATCTTAACTAGACACACTGCTGTAAGAGAACTTTGGAACATTTCTTCTCCTAGTATTTGCATCACCTTGACTTTCACTTTAATGACACCTTGTTCTTTTTGATAGCTTCATTTCAACAGAAAATGTGAGCTGGTTTTGTTTTTATGTAGAATGGAGGTATGTCTAAAAAGTTTAGAGTTGCTAAAAAGTGTTTTTCATGTGCTTTAAAAATTACATTCAGAGAGGTAGATTTGTTTTATTTTTTAGCAGCCAATATACTTTGTGATATTAACCACCTTCACTAAAATCTCTGTGATAACCTGTCATTTTTACTTCAGAAATATAACCACAAATGGAATTGGCATATCATTATATGAATGTATTGTTGGAGATAAGTTATCTTCAAATGTGTGTAATCCAAGTATTAGAATTAATTTTAGAGTTGTTTTAATGTGGTTCACAACTAATTTTTTACTTAACCACAATTTACGTTTAGTGTGAATAAAATCAATTGTAACATCTAGTATTTTGAAAAATAACTCATTTCTAATTCAATCCTCTTTTATGTTAATAAGACTATGCAAGACATTTTAGGTCTTACAAATATGACAAAGACATATATCTGTTTTCAAGTAATTTTTGATTTTTATGAAGCAGATAATAGATATGCAAATAAATATAAAGCAAAGAATAACAGACACAAACCTATGCAGATATAGATACATATACTAGATCTGTGCAAGAGACAATAAGAGGTAAAGCTTGTCTAGAAAGTGTTTTCAAACTTGCAGCCAGTAAGCAACAGAATTTCAGTACTTTTAGAAGTGCAAATTCTCAAGTTTCATGCCAGACCTCAATAACTAATGAGCAACAGAATTTCAGTACTCTTTAGAAGGGCAAATTCTCGAGTTTCATGCCATACCTCAGTGAAATGGGGCCAGGCACAGTGGTTCACACTTATAATCCTAGCACTCTGGGAGGCTGAAGTGGGTGGATAGCTTGAGCTCATGAGTTCAAGACCAGGCTAAGCAAAAGCAAGACCCTATCTCTACTAAAAATAGAAAAACTGAGGCAGGAAGCTCACGTGAGCCCAAGAGTTTGCAATTGCTGTGAGCTATGATGCCACTGCACTCTACCCAGGGTGACAGCTTGAGAATCTGTCTCAACAAACAAACAAACAAACAAAAAATCTGTCAAATGGGGTCTAACAATGTGTGTTTTCACAAGCCCTTCAGGTGATTCAAATTTTATATGATATAATTTGAGAAGTGTCCTTTAGAGCTGAGCTGATCAATACAGTAGCCACTGGCTATATGTTGCTGTATGATTTCAATTAACTTAAAACAAAATTTAAATCCCCCTTTACATTAGCCACTCAACTCTGTAGACATATGCTTAGTAGACATATGGAGATTGCAGCCACCATATTGGGCAGAGCAAATGTAGAACATTTCCATCACCACAGAAAGTTTTATTGGATAGCGTGCTTCAGAGTGTGGAGATCTCAATGGGAGATACTGTTAAGGAATAAAAGAAAAATTTAGCTGAGATCATAGAGATTCTTAAATGCAATCCTAAGGAGTTGGAGCCATACCGTATTATGACAGAGTCATAAATATTTTTTTGAGGAAAGAACATGAAAAAGGCTGGACTTTGTTTACAGAACATTACTCTTCCAGTCAGGTGCCAGATGGTTCCTATTCAGTGAGACTGGAGTGAAGCAAATGCCAGTTAAACATGTCCTAAGATTGTGATAGTGGGAAGAGAAAATAGAACATGTGTTTATAAAACACTGAGGAGGTAGACCCAATAGGAACAGGTTGCTGTAGGATGGAAGGTGGCTAGAAAGGTACAAAACTAAAACTTGAATATTAAACTTCTGAGTGAATGAATGGGAAAAGTTAATGTCATTCCTGGTGACAAGAAATAGGAACAGCAGTGCTTTCTCAGATTAAGGAAAGATGATGAGTTTACCAATAGTGTTTATTTTCATCTAGAAATTCTCTTCGCTACTTTTATAATAGAGTTTTATCCTGTTAACTCTCCTTCACACTCTGTTAATTTTTTGATAACCACTTTTAATGAGGGACCTGAACATTTTCCCACTAATGATTAGAAAGATTTTTCAAAGATTGGAGGAAAAACAAAAGAAATTTTACCTATTAATACATCTAGTGGAATATGTCAAAACAATTTCTTCCTTTTCTTCTGGAAAATAATCTTTTCTGGAAAAGAGGTTACAAAGAAATAAAACAGGTTGTAATGTATTTTCTAAACATTCTAGTTTTCTAAAGAACATCCTGAACATTATATTTGAATTTTGTAGCCAAATTGAAGTGATTTTCAATATCATGTGAAAGTGAATATTCCTTTTTGAACCTGCAAAGTGCCTGGAGAATGAAGCCTTGTTCTTATTTTTAATTATGTTACAAATTTCACAGCAGTTTATAACTTTGCACATTAATGTGCTCATATCCCTGTGGCTTAATATTATTTCCATGTGAAGATTTTAAAAAATCATATTAGCTAATATGTCAGAATGGTTGTGTGCCTCTCAGTTTATTTTTATTTTTTTACAGAAAACAGATCAATTGATGTGATTTGAAACATTATATAAAGATAACAGAAAAACTGTTCTGTTTGGTTTCCAAAATTGTAGTTGTAGTCCTTACTTCCAGTATTTTTAGCATCTTAGATGAAGACTAAAGTTCTATGGACTAAAATTTTCTTATTGATATAATTAAAAGCTTGAACTAGGTTGTCTTATTTCTGTCTGGCTCTAAATAAGGCAAAGCATGAAAACAGCTGCTTGAGATTGTTGATTAGCTCCTATACATTGGAGAATGCCTCCTGGGTCATAATGAGACACAGGGCAGGCAAATCACTGATAAGTCAAGGAAAATAAGATACAGAACATAGGAAGTAGGTGCTCATATCAGGTAGAACAGTAGCAACTAAAGACTTACCTTGAGAACATTGAGACTTGGGGTCATTGCAAAGAGGGAGAATTTCCATCCTTGTGTAAACTAGATTCCACTTAGGAATGGGTAGAGTGATGAAAAATAAAAGGAAGTGTTGCCTAGATAGAGTTGTGAGCAAGTGGAGACACTTCCACAAAGAAAAACCCTGCTTGTATAATGGCTGTGCTTGGGCCGCCTCTAGATTGTATTCATATATATATTTTGAATATATATGAATATATATGCATATATTTTGAATCTGTAAGACGCAAAAGTAAATTTGACAGATACACTCATGAATGAATAACTGACAGGACAGAAAAGACCACTGGGCTGGGGATGGCACGGCCTTGCTCAAGTGCTAACTCTTCTACTAGTGTGTTCCACAGTGTTGAGGATGTCTCTAATACGGATACCGGTCCTTTGCTGACTCTTCTCCGGGAAAACGTGACACTCTAGGCCTATTCAAGCAGCAGAAAGAGCAATCTGAGCAATAAATGGCTAAATTGCTCCCACTTTCAGCCAATATACCTAGTTCACCAGTTCATTGAAATTCACAGCACCATGGAGTAAATTACCTTCTGGTAACCATGCCAACACGTGGACCCATGCAGGCCACATGAATTTTTGAACATTTAAGATGTTGGCATTGACTGTGTTCAAAGTAGAGGAAAAAGCAATGGTCATATATGGCAGCAAGGAGTGAGCAATCATTCGGAATCAATGTAATCCTTTTATACGAGACCTGATGTTTTTCCTCTCATGATCTGCTAAGTTTTCTGCAGCACCAACATTTGAATTTCTCTCCAGATCTTTCCAAATGGGGCTTCTTATTGCAGTTTTTCAACCTACCCCTAATTTCACTAATTTCATTTATGTAGTGTCTTTGTTGACACAAGAGATCTTATGTCTGTTATCAAGGAGATAGAGGGTGGGCAAGAGCAGTTATAGCTGTGCTTTAACCCGGCCAAACACCACCTGTGTTTTTTGCTTCTCTCCTTTGGCTACAAATTCTGCAGTGACAATGCACTTACTCTCTGTCTTCTGAATTGTATTATCCAGAGATTTCTGAGTGACCAGAAATATTTTATTACCTCAAAGGAGAATTGAAAATAGTTTTTCAAAATTGTTTATAAGACTTTTCATACAATAGGATTATTTTATAATTTTTAAAATATAATGTTGATATATTTTCTTTAATATAATCATTATTCTCATTTTAATATAATGCAAGTCTCTTTCCATTCCTTTCTTCTCCCAGCAGTTTAATCTCTGGTTTGTATTATTTTTTCTATGAATAGAAGAGTTTGCATTTGGTGATTTCTGAAGTCCCTTTAAGCTCTGAGACCAAGTCTGAAAGAAAAGGATAGTAGGAGGATGTTTCTCATCTGCAGAGATTAAAGTGATGAAAAGTATCTACCAAGCTGTTTTCTAAAACATCCCCAAGACTCACTGAAGTGAACAGAGCATGGCAGCAGTCTGACACTGACTGCTATTTATCTTCTTCTATTCCTCAAACGGTTGCGTCTCATTCTTCCATGTGATGATTCTGCAGCCATTTAGTCCTTGAAACAAGTGATATTTTTCTAATTTTAACTCAGATCAATCAGTTGGGTGAGTATTGACGAACAAGCATTTTCTATAGTCATGTCTCAAGCAATGTCAATCTGTATTGAACAAGTGCCATGCCTAAGAGATTTCTTAATTAACCCGCTGACACTGCCAATGAGAGTTCAATGTTGTTTCAAGAAAAAGTTGCCTAAATGTCTCTTTGCAGTTTTTGCCACTTGCTCTGGTGTTTCAGGAATGACATGTATTTTATATTTTCAGAATTAAATATTCATAAAAATAATTTTAATACATGATTTCAGTGGTTTAACATTCATATGCTTTACATACAAAAAAATCTAGGTTGTAAGATAAGACCAAATGAATTATTTTTATGTATTTTCTTTACTTATTTGTTTACTTATTCATTTGAGAAAGGCCTACTCTGAAGCCACTTATCTATAAAGCATCACCTGAAAAGCTTAAATTCTGAAATTCTCTCCCTAAATTCTCATAATACCATCTGATATTAATCTGTTTATCTTACTATTTTTGAAAATGTGGTACAACTGCTACTGTGGCTTCCATTCTGGGAAACTTGATGTGTACCCTTTTCATTTTGTTCTATTTACTTGAATTTATTTTAAAAAATAATTAAAATAGAAATTTTACATGCCATTAAACTAATATTGTGCTTACCACTGATAAATCCCTTAAAATCAACAGCATTTTTAAAAAGTAAAGAATTATTTAAATATAATTTGTAAAGTACACTATTATAAAGTGTAAAGCTTGCTAATTTTTCCATATATATATATTACCCAGATCAAACATATTGAAACTCCATAAGTGTTTTTGTTGCCCCTTTCTAGTATATATCTTCCCTTCCATTATTCTGATTTCTATCATCATGACTAATTTTTGCAAGTATTTTTTATTCGGGTCTAAGAGATGTGCGATGAAAGCCCTCCTTTTTCAGTAGCTCACAATGTAGTATGAGGGCAGGGGAGGATAAAAACCATCAAGAAATTATCAGAGTTCAAAAGCAATTTTAAGCACTGTACACTTGTGATATAACACCATCCCATATTTTATTATATTTGCTATTTACTAATATATCTACCTTTACAATTGTAGCTAATCTTCAGCATAGGTAAAGATAAGATCTTAAAGCTAAACTAACATGCCCGTGTTAGTTTTCTGTTTCTTTGTAAAAAGAATTACACACATTTAGCAGTTTAAAACAACAAATTTATCTCAGTTTCCATGGGTCAGGAACTTGGGAACAAGCCAGGACGGTTCTCTGCTCAGGGTCTCTCCAGACTGAAAATGAGGAGTTGGCCAAGTCTAAAATCGCATCTGTGACTCAGGGTCCTTTTCCAAGCTCCCTGTTTGTTGGCAGAATTCAGTTCCGTGTTGCAGTACTGAAGTTTCTGTTCTCTCTTGGACTAAGAGCTAGCATCTGCCCTCACTTCGTAAAGGCCAAGCCCAGACCCTGGCCTTGTGACTGTCTCACAACATGATAGCTTTCTTCTTCATAGCCAGTGGGAGAATTTCTCTTGCTTTGAATCTCTTTGAATTGTTGAAGGACTTACTTAATTAGCTCTGGTCCATCTAGGATAATCTATGTCCTTTCTGATTAACTCATAGTTAACGGTTGATGGGGGATTTTAATGACATCTGCAAAATGTCTTCTACCCTGTAAGGTAACATTGTCAGGGAGTGATTTCATATTCTCAAGTCCCTCTCATGGTCAAGTGGCAGAGTACAAGGAGCACTGATAGGCAAGAATGTTGGGGGCTGTGCTTCTAATACTACATCAAAATTGTCAAATTAGGTGATAAAAATAAATTAAATCTTCCAGATGCACATTTTCTACTACATTGTACTTCTGTATGAATATGAAGAAAGATGTGTAGATTTCAAGAGGTAGAGATATAATTAAAAAATAACTAGTAACAAGTAGAAATAGCAAAAACATAGACACTGAGTTGCATAATAGTCAGCTTTGTCATTTGAACTATAATAGTCTTGATACTATAGTTGAATTATAACAATCAAATATATACCTACTGTTAGAATAAACCTTTTGTTGGCTAATACTTTATTTTGAAATCAAGGACCTAAATTTACAAACACCATAACAAGGACCTAAATTTACAAACACCCATAAATGGCCCTCTAAAGGTTTATAGTGTCTCATGTAAGGAACTTTTTCATTTCCAATGCAGGATCTGTTTTTGAGGACCTATGGGAGTGATTTCTTTCTAGCTTTAAGAAGAAGAGCTGAGCTCACTGAACTGAGATAGAGTTATTTTCACTTTTTGCCTGCTTAGAAATCTTACTGCCAAATTTGTGGCCCACCTATAACATGTGTCTGACTTTACGATCAATGTGCTTTTTCTTTTTAATTTTGTTTTGCTTGCATCCTTTTAAAATGTATTTTATCTCTATAAGCTGTCTTAAATTCTTTTTGAAAGTAATCAGGGTATGAATAAACAAATATATGAGTAAAATTTAAGCCAGAGGTTTACAGGAACTACTCATGAATTTGCAGATAGGCAGGGAACTTTGAAATATGATTTCCAGATGCTTAGCTATCAATCCTCCTGAACTGAAGTGAACTGGAACACTAAATCATTAGCTTGGCTGGTATGCTAGTGTCAACAGATCCCAGTGGCCAGGCCCAGACATTGCACAATAAAGAGTATGATTTGGACCTACTGATAAATTCTGCTCTGGTATCTCCTTTCTTTAACTAAGAAAGTAATTGGATGCAAAAGATGTAAAATGAAAGTTGTAAGAAATTAAGGTCCTTCAAAAACTACTTCAGGAGCTGTGTCAGCTCAATTTAGATAAAAGTATGCTGGTACAGACTCACAGAATGTGGTACATCAGCAAAATGATGATTGTTACAAATAAAAGCACAGCACCTCTCTCACATTTTCAGAAATGTAAAGTGTATTAGAAAATTGATGCCATACAACAGTCTTGCAAATGTGATGTAGGATTTTTTTTATAATGATAAGCTATTTGAAAAGTTCATAGCAATGGCTACAAGACCTTAATAAGTAAAACTCAGCAAGCAACGTAAACTGAAAAATCTAAGACCCCATAAAAATTCCAGGAAGCAAGAAAGAAGGGAATGGAGTCAGAAGCAGTTAAAGGATTTTATGATATAAAAAGATGGGAACCACATAATATGAGAGTATGGACGAAGAGGTAAATGTCCTAAAATCTTTGAGGACTAAGGGATGAAAGAATTAGATCATTAAATGGGATACAAATAAGGTGAAGAAGGAGAAAGCAAACAAAATGTTTGGAAAGGCACTGGACTAGAGATGAGAGAAAGGCTGTATGGGTAGGGAATGCAGAGAGGTGCCAAGCATACCTGCATCTGAGGTACATGATGATAACATTGGTGCAGCAGGAAGTCAGGTCAGAATAATAACAGCAAGCCGTCTGTTTATGTTATTGTGAAATTAAAGGAAAAATAAAACTCATATTAAATTCATAGCAATTCCAATTTATTAGATCTTTTTTAACCCTTGGGACCTTAGATCATAAGAAAGTAGCATGCAACTATCCTCATTTCATCAGCCCAGTCTAATCCGGCCAAATCTAGTAGACATTTCAGTGGATACCTATATTGGTTTCCTATGTCTGCTGTAACAAATTACCATAAATTTAGTGGCTTTATACAAGAGAAATTTATTTTCTTATAGTTCTGGAGGCCAGAAAACCAAGTTTGTTTCACTGGCCAGAAATCAAAGTGTTGACTCAGCCACACTTCCTCTAATGGCTCTGGGGAGAAGTTATTTCTTGCCTCTTCCTGCTCCTGATGGCTGCTGGCATTCTTTGGCTTGTGGCTTTATATAACTCCAAACCTCAAGGCCAGCATCTTTAATTTTCTATCTTCTTCATCTTCTCATCACCTTGTCTTCGTGTATGTAAAGATCTGCCAATCTCTATCTTGTGAAAATACATATGTGGGCTTGGCACCTGTAGCTCAGCGGCTAGGGCACCAGCCACATACACTCAAGCTGATGAGTTTGATTCCAGCCCAGGCCTGCCAAAGAATTGCAACTACAGCCAAAAAATAGCCAGGAATTGTGCCGGGCACCTGTAGTCCCAGCTATATGGGAGTCTGAGGTAAGAGAATCATTTAACCCCAAGAGTTTGAGCTGTGACGCTATGACATTCTCCCCAAGGTGACATAGTGAGACTATCTCAAAAAAAGAAAAAAATATGCAGCATTTAGGGCAAAATTTTTCCAGAATAAGCAACATTCACATTTTTCAGCTACTGGAACTTGATATAATTAAGAGCCTTGATTTCAATTTTAAACCTTGATATAATTGAGAGCCTTGTACCCAATCTAAACATAAGATGAGGACTTGACATAAAATAATGCCTTCAATATAATTTTCTCTTTCTCTTTCTCAAGGCCTCACTTTGTTCATCCTTCACATGGATATTGTATTCCTTGCATTACTGTGTCACAGTAAAAATTAGATGAGATCGTGTTAGTAAAACTATTTTCTAAGTGATAAAGAACTATATAAATATAAAGCAATGCTAGTATCTTAATATCAAATAAATTCAAATTACATTCTAAAAAAGGATTGATAAAATTTTACAATGATTAATAATAATTGTAATAACAATGATAATAGCATAACTAAATGGTTGGAGGAAATCTGGTGAGTCATAAGGTTTTTCTCTTTTGTCCTTGATTCCTTATTTTTTAAGTGTAGATAATAATAGCACAAACATTTAAAATTTATTTTGGGGATTTAATTACATGAATTCACATACATACAATTTTAGGAAGTACTAGGTATATAGGAGAGTTAGTAATAGCAATAATAAAATAACAAAATTGTTGGAGGTCAAAGGTCCCAATTCCCTGATCCTGGTTGACCTGGTTCAATTACTCGTCTGAGCTATAAAGTTCAACCAAGACACAGTGGTAAGTGAAAGCAAAAATGAATGGAAACAGAAAATAAAACTGGAGCAGTACAGGCAGTCTGAATAGAGAACAAAAGTAACCTGCACAAGTTTCATTTTAACAAAGAGAGTTTTTATTTAGGAAGAACAAAGAGAAGATTTAGAGCACTTCCAAACACAGCTGGAAGTGGATCCCTCTCATGAAGGAGAAGAGGTGAGAGAGACGGGGGTGCAAAGGCAGTATAGAAGTTTAAATTCTCTTTCTCTCCATCTGAAATTGGTTGTAGGTCTTTCATTGGCCTCTCTCCAGGTATTATTGCCCTTTTCTATTGGTTATTGATTATTGTCTCTTTCAGTTAGTTGTTGGTTACCCAAGTTACTTCAGTCCTACATTTTTATGGGTCCTCCAGACTTCCTTGTTCCATTGACCAGGCTTTCCTTCCATCCCTTTTGGAACCCCTTTATTAATGTTCCTTCTCAAAAATAATTAACAAAGAGTTCTAAATAATTCCAAAAATATGGTATTTGGAAAAATAATGTGCATAGAAATAGGAAGGAGACTCTAGAACCAGTGAAATGAGATTGTCAAGTAATGGTTTGATGTAACTTTCAAATGGAAAATACTGGTTTTGATTGCCCCTGCTTTCAAAATATTTTATTTTTCATTAACATTTAAAGTGTATACATCTTCTTTTTGCATCTAGTATTTGTATTCTTTTTTTGTAAGACAGAATTTATTCACAGAAAAGAATACAGAAAATATTAAGGCACCTGGTAGAGGGAGAAAATTCTAGTGGGGAGAGAGAAGCTCTCTCCGTTTCTCTCCCAGTCTTTCCCCATCTCCTCCTTTAGGCCTTTAGTCTCAGGG
>CAUYON010017555.1:0-17699 GCA_963573935.1 Arctocebus calabarensis
GGTTCGAATCCAGCCCCCGGGCCCGCCAAACAACAATGACGGCTGCAACCAAAAAAATGGCCGGGCGTTGTGGCGGGCGCCTGTAGTCCCAGCTACTTGGGAGGCGGAGGCAAGAGACTCGCTTGAGCTCAGGAATTGGAGGTTGCTGTGAGCTGTGATGCCATAGCACTCTACCCAGGGCGACAGCTTGAGGCTCTGTCTCAAAAAAAAAAAAAAAGGAAACTAAGAAGAGTGTAAGCCAACTGAAATTAAGATTTATACAGGGCTCGGCGTCTATGGCTCAATGGGCTAAGCGCCAGCCACGTACACCTGAGCTGGTGGGTTCAAATCCAGACCGGACCCGCCAAACAACAATGACGGCTGCAAACAAAAAATGGTCCGGCATTGTGGTGGGCGCCTGTAGTCCCAGCTACTTGGGAGGCGGAGGCAGGAGATTAGCTTGAGCCCAGGAATTGGAGGTTGCTGTGAGCAGTGATGCCACAGCACTCTACCCAGGGTGACAGCTTGAGGCTCTGTCTTAAGAAAGAAATAAAGAAAAAGAACTATACAGGTTCGGCGCCTGTGGCTCAAGCAGCTAAGGCACCAGCCACATACACCTGAGTTGGCGGGTTCAAATCCAGCCCGGGTCCGCCAGACAATAATGATGGCTGCAAACAAAAAACAGCGGGGCACTGCGCCGAGCATCTGTAGTCCCAACTACTTGGCAGGCGGAGGCAGGAAAATTGCTTCAGCCCAGAAGTTGGAGGTTGCTGTGAGCTGTGATGCCACTGCACTCTACCCAGGGCAACAGCTTGAAGCTCTGTCTCAAAAAAAAAAAAAAGAAGAAGAAGATTATACAGGAATTTTTAATGTAAGTTTATTGTAAGACAAACCACCAAGGGACAGGTCCAATGTTTTCAGTGTTCAAACTAGGACAGGGAGCCAGACATGTTAGCACTCCTAGTAAGTCTCAGCTACTCCAGAGGCTGAAGCAGGAGAATCTCTTGAGCCCAGAATTCAAGGAGGCAGTGAACTAGCTATATAACAAACTACTGCATGCCAGTAAGATCCTGTCTCCGTACAAAAAAATACACTGAATTTTAAAAGTTATTATAAGAGCAGTGAAGATAATATTTACGTCTTCAAGCCTAGAGTAATTCGGCATTCTGAAGAGCACATATGTAACCACTGACAGAAAGAAATATTTGGGGCAATTTAAAAAGGGAACTGTAGGAACAATGCAATATTGAGTATGAGGTTATCTCTCAGAAAAACTAAATTATTAACAAAGATTTGCTAACACAGAGAAAAGAATTCCATTGCCAAGAAGAGTTCATCAGGAAGCCCAATATTAAAAATTAATCATTAGACATAATATAAGAAAGATAAAGGACATATGAGTTACTTTAAGATGACTCAATTCTTTATGTTGGAATTGAGTAAATTTTTGGTAAGGAAAGAGTGCCTGTTGCATTACAAGTATAAAGCAAACCAATTTCAAGTAAAATACATGCATCTTACAATGCTCACAAAGATGATTTCAAATAACATCACAAATTTCACCAATGTAAAAAACAAATGAATCCAGTTAAAACAACAAACCAGGCTCGGTGCTTGTAGCACAATGGTTACAGTGCCAGCCACATTCACCGAGGGTGGTGGTTTGAATCCAGCCCAGGCCAGGTAAACAACAATGACAACTGCAACAAAAAAAAATAGCTGGGTGTTGTGGTGGGTCCCTGTAGTCCCAGCTACGCGGGAGGCTAAGGCAAGACAATCACTTAAGCCCAAGAGTTTGAGGTTGCTGTGGGCTGTGAACACCAGGGCATTCTACTGAGGGTGACAGAGTGAGACCCTGTCTCAAAAAAGAAAAAAGAACCAAACAGCAACTAAAATGGGGGTGGGGGCTGATACTAGGCATTAAACAAAAACTGGCAGGCAAAGAGTGAAATACACAGAAGTAGTAGAAAAGGGTAGAAATAGAAATTGCCTTAGGCTGAGCTATAAGATTCAGCTCTTAAATCCTTTCTCCAATTTCTTAAAATTCTGAGAATAAAACCAAAACTCCCAAATCTAAAGAAAAGCAATCTCATCTTTTTGTTTTCCTGCCTACTTAACTTTTTCTTTTTACACCTTAAGAGTTGTGATAGTTTCAAGGGAGAAACAGTAAACACTGAAACTGGGGCAGAGGAGAAATACAGAGGTACTGACTCCTTGGAGGGAAGGATCAAGACTAAAAATGAACTATACAAAACCCTAAGGCATCAATAGCCGGGTGTTGTGGCGGGCGCCTGTAGTCCCAGCTACTCGGGAGGCTGAGGCAAGAGAATCACCTAAGCCCTGGAGTTGGAGGTTGCTGTGAGCTGTATGACGCCACGGCACTCTACCGAGGGCAATGAAGTGAGACTCAGTATCTACAAAAAAAAAAAAAAAACCTTAAGGCATGGTCTCAAGAATAGTATACACTTGGCGTGGTAGTGGACGCCTACAGTCCCAGCTACTTGGGAGGCCGAGGCAAGAGGATCACTTGAACCCAACAGCTTGAGGTTGCTTTGAGCTAAGACTCCATGGCAGTCTACGAAGTGAGACTCTGTCTCCAAAAAAAAGAATAAAATACACTTCCACAGCTGGTTAGAGGTCAACAAAAAATTTCTTGCCTGGGGTTCTACCAAAACCTGCATACTGCCCTAAGTTTATCTTTCTAAACTGTACCCCATCTGTTTACATGGGCTTAAGAAATATGCCAAATAACCCTTAAAACGTAATCTCAAAAATAAGAAAAATTTCAAGAGATTACCTAAATTATAGTGGAGCAAATTTTTAAAATGAGCCTCCTAAGCATGACCAAGTTGAAAAAGGCTGCTTGACAAAGACACTACAGCCACTCCCATCCCCAAAAAGCCAAACAGCAGAACATTCGTAAGATAGCCAAAAATCACACTCCAGAGCAAATGCAACTCAAATTGAAGATATTTCTCAAAACTGCCCCATGCAGAATAAAACTTAATTGTAACATAAATTCAAACAATGCTCAAGAACAAAATGTTAGAAAAAGGGAAAAAAGGGAGATTGAAGAGCCAAAGTAATATGTTGAAGACTGAAACAGTATCATTACAAAACTAGTAAATAAAATAGAAAGGATACACACAGTTGAAAACAAAAATAATGCCCAATTCCTGGGCTCAAGCGAGTCTCCTGCCTCTGCCTCCCAAGTAGCTGGGACTACAGGCGCCCGCCACAACACCCAGCCATTTTTTGGTTGCAGCCATCATTGTTGTTTGGCAGCCCCGGGCTGGATTCGAACCTGCCAGCTCAGATGTACGTGGCTGGTGCCTTAGCCCATTGAGCCACAGGCGCCGAGCCATTCATTTTCATTTTTTAAATGCTATGCCTTCATCAATCTCTTGATTAATAAGAACAAGCTAAAATGAAGCAGAGATGGCCAGCTATTCACCACTGGCCACAGACACCGAAGCTGGCGGGTTCATTTCTTCCTAAATGGAACGTAACTAGACATTTCCCAATTTTCTTGGCAGTTAAATGTAGCCATTTCACTGGGTTCTAGCTAGTACAGTCTAAATGAAAATGGTAAATGCCACCTATAAGTGTGGTCCTTAATAGCCCCAACTACTTAGTGCCGACATTGTTTCCTTTTACAGAGATTAATATAAATGAACATGGCAACCATAGCAGCAATATTTTTAAAAAGATGAGGCCACAAGATGGAAGAAACCTAAGACTCAGATTCACAGCTTGGAAGAAAGTAGCCTGTCAATCAAGAACATTTGTTTTAAACTTAGCTATAAATGAAAAATAAACATAAGGCACTCATAATTTGAGAATTATTATGTGGTTAAGTCCTGTTATTCTGGACTATCTTTACAAGGTTGCTTACATAGTGAATAGCCTCAGAAGACAAGACAGCAACGGGTGGCCATGTCTCCTATCCATTGTGAAAGATACAGGTACCTTAAGCTCAATCTTCCTCTCCTATAATAGAACAGGAAGCTTTAGCGGATATTATGTGGCCCTTTTTTGTGTTGTTCTGTGGGTATTGGGTCTTGGGAAATGGCTCAAAAATACTGATACTCTGGCTACTGCTATTGCTGCTCCAAGTAACTAAACCATTTCTGACCAAGAAGTCTCCTATCTCCTAACTAGTTACCTTTCTAGCAGAGTGTAAGCATAGACCTCAGTGATATATCTGAGTTCTTCTGTGATATGATGCACTCACACACACAGGTGAAAGACAGTATCTGTTGTGATGTTGAAGTGCTTTAGGCCTCAGCAAACAGACTATCTCTGTTTATTGCTATTTGTCCATGATTCTTGGCTTATTACTCCCATAGCTCCTGTTATTATTTAAGTGACTAAAATAATAAGCAGGCTCGGCACCTGTGGCTCAACAGGCTAAAGCGCCAGCCACATACACTTGTGCTGGCGGGTTCAAATCCAGCCCAGGCCAGCCAAACAACAATGACGGCTGCAACCAAAAAATAGTCGAGCGTTGTGGCGGGCGCCTATAGTCCCAGCTACTTGGGAGACAGAGGCAGGAGACTCACTTGAGCCCAGGAATTGGAGGTTGCTGTGAACTGTGATCCCACAGCACTCTACCCAGGGCAACAGCTTAAGGCTCTGTCTCAAAAATAAATAAATAAAATAATAAGCATACTAAGAATGTATTTTTAAAAGTATGTGGCAATTTTGTTCTCAGTTTCTTCAGAGCAATAAAGGTGAACGATAGTATTTGCTGTTAAGTTGGGGCACTTTAGCCCGCAGGTAACAGCAGCTCTCTGATCTTCTGTCCTGCTCTTTCACTTGCTACTTTTACCTCCCTAAGAAAAGCTAGAGAAACTAAAAATAGACTTTCGTCTTCTGCCACTTTTCCATCACAGAGCTAGCCATAAAGAAGTACTGTGGGCGGCGCCGGTAGCTCAGTGGGTAGGGCACTGGCCACAGACACCGAAGCTGGCGGGTTTGAGCCTGGTCTGGGCCTGCTAAACAACAATGACAACTGCAACAACAACAAAAAAAAATAGCCGGACGTTGTGGCAGGTGCCGGTAGTCCCAGCTACTTTGGGAGGTTGAGGCAAGAGAATCACTTAAGCCCAGTGGTTTGAGGTTGCTGTGAGCTGTGACACCACGGACTCTACTTAGGGTGACATAGTGAAACTCTATCTCAAATTTAAAAAAACAAAAAACAAACAAACAAACAAAAAACCTGAGGATGAAAGAGTTGCTTAAAATCAGGTAGTGAACAGAACCTGAGGACTCTAAGGAAAAGATCAGTGAAAGCTTAATGAATACTAAAGAATGTTAACTAGAAACCTTATGGTCTTTTAAGAAGCTGCTATTGAAGAGTTACAGGAAAATAAGAAAAATGTAAATGACAACTGCAGGAACTAGGGTCCTCGTTATGTATTATAGTGACTGAAATTTACAACAGTGTTACTTGTGTTAGCATGAAAAATAAAAAATGTATTTAATGAACCGTATGATATAACTAAGGAAATTTCCAGGTTGAAGGTACAATATAATTTCTTACTATTTATAGTAAAAAGGAGAAGTACAGAGATAAGCTAAAAGGAAAAAAAGAATCAAGACTTGCTGGTTCTCTACAGATAAGCAAATAATGCTAAAATTAAAGAATGGCTCCCAAAGAAAATCAAGATTACTATCAGAAAACCAGGGCATGAAGATTAAAACAAGGGCGTAGCTGCAAAATCCATTGTTAAGACCCCAGAAAAGCAAAGAACAGTACCTCCAAGAACCTGAAACAATAGGGTTCTTAGAGATGTCAAGGTCTTGAAAGACAATGAATGAGGAAATACTTCAGAGAGGCAGATACTGAGTAGACACCAGCTAAGTGTACTACGTGGACTTGGACAGGATACTGGAACAGGAAAGAAAAAAATAAAAGGTTCCCCCCCCCTTTGGTATGTATGATAGTAGTGGGTAAAATCTGAATATAATTTGTAATATGTCTAGAACAATATTATTGATTTTGATTACTTTAATCATGTAGGAATTTCTCTTTTATTAAAACTATACATAGTATATATATTATATACAAATATAATGCTCATATTAGTATATAGGCTAAATGAGCATTAAATTTTGTAAATTTACTCTAATGGTTCAAAAGAGACATCCTCTAAACAGAATGGGACCGAATGAAACAGCAAAAGGCAAAGGAGAGTTGGACATGTTAACATAGTAAAATGTTCACATTCCGGAAATGGGTTCAGTGGTAGTTAAGAATTTGTAGTACTTGCACATTCTAGTTCTAAGTTTCAAATTATTGCAAAATCAAAAGTTAAGCCAGGTGTAGTGGCTTACAGATGTAATCCCAGTTACTTGGGAGGCTGAGGTGCAAAGATCGAGCCTGGACAACATAGTAATATTCTCCGTCTCTTTAAATTGTTTTCAGGCTTGGCACCTGTGGCTCAGCGGGCTAAGACACCATCCACATACACCTGAGCTGGCGGGTTCAAATCTAGCCCGGGCCCACCAAACAACAATGACGGCTGCAACCAAAAAATGGCTGGGCGTTGTGGTAGGCGCCTGTAGTCCCAGCTACTTGGGAGGCAGAGGCAAGAGACTCGCTTGAGCCCAGGAATTGGAGGTTGATGTGAGCTGTGATGCCATAGCACTCTATCCAGGGTGACAGCTTGAGGCTCTTTCTCAAAATAAATAAATAAACACATACATACATAAATAAAAATAAATTGTTTTTAAATTAGCCAGGCGTCGTGGCATGTACCTCCAGTCCCAGCCACTCAGGAGGCTGCGACAGGATGATCACTTGAGCCCAGGAGTTTGAGGCTACCATGAGATAATGATCAAGTCACACTATATTAGAACCTAGGTAACAGCGTGAGAATCTGTCTCTAAATTCATTCATTAATTAAACTGATAAAATAAATAAACTACAATTGCTTCTAAAAATGTAACCAGCATGATTAACAAATTTCAATTACCCTTATTTTTCATAATCATCTCCCTTAATTAACTACTTAACCTTTTGAATTGTTTCTCAAAAATGATGGATTTTTTACAAGACAAAAGAACTAAGATTCTGATAGCCCCAGCACAGATTTTCTGAGGCTAAGATTCTCCTTTCCCTCAAGACCTGCCCCCAAAGTGCTTTGCCCTAGTAGTCACACCAAGACCGGGCCCAAGGCACTTGGCCCCTTCTTTAAAAGCCCTTGATCTTCCGTAGTTCAAGATAGATTTGAGCTAGCCTCCCTTATTCTCCTGACAAGATGTCTGTAGTGTTTAAAAATTCCATTCTTTCTTGGCAATCCTCATTGTCTCAATAATTGGACCTGTATGAAATGAGCAACTGGACTTAGACTGGAAACCCTGTCGCAGTTTTGACATCTCTTATGAACTGGTCCCTTCTTAACTAACTAGTCTCATCTTACTTTTCAGCCTCACCAAACACAAACTTTAGCCATTGTCAACTATTGTTGCTGAAAAGCCCTGTATTCTCTGAACTCTTTACATATGGAAAAGATGAAACCGTTAACATGCCTGCAAAATTCCAGAAGTACACCAAAAGGAAGGAGGTGCCAGGCAACTCTACGCTAAAACTTTTTTTAAAAGATACAGAAAAGAGGCTCAGCGCCTATAGCTCAAGTGGCTAAGGTGCCAGCCACATACACCAGAGCTGGTGGGTTGGAATCCAGCCTGGGCCTGCCAAACAACAATGACAACTACAACCTTTTGTAGCTGGCCATTGTGGCAAGCGCCTGTAGTCCCAGCTACATGGGAGGTTGAGGCAAGAGAATTGCTTAAGCCCAGGAGTTGGAGATTGCTGTGACTTATAATGCCAAGGCACTCTACCCAGGGCAACAGCTTGAGGCTCTGTCCTCACCACCCCCCCCCCAAAAAGATAAGGACAAAAAAAACAATATTTTGATTGAGAGTTATTCCTTCGAGGACCACACAAGAAAGCAGTCCAGTTTTTTTCAGAGAACAGTAACTCTGTCAGTGAGGAAAATAAAATTCTATTTTAGAATTATAACATGTATATATAGCAAGAGGTACATATATTTGACCTATGCCCGGGTTTCCTGTAACACACCTTTTAAACCTCTTGGAATTCCCTCTGTGATAGGGGTATGAGAAACACCCTTTGTTATTCAAAACAAGACCCTACCTACCATATTTGAATTTATGCTAATAAGGTGACTCTCAGAAGATGCTGACTAGTCTCTGGAGGAAACAATCCTGAGATTAGAGGGTTGAAAACTCTAACCATGACGGCTCAGCGCCTGTGGCTCAACGGGTAAGGCACCAGCCACGTGTACCTGAGCTGGCGGGTTTGAATCCAGCCGGGGCCCGTCAATCAACAATGACGGCCGCAACCAAAAAATGGCCGGGCCTTGTGGCGGGCGCCTGTAGTCCCAGCTACTTGGGAGGCAGAGGCAGGAGACTCGCTTGAGCCCAGGAATTGGAGGTTGCTGTGAGCTATGATGCTACAGCACTCTACCCACGGTGACAGCTTGAGGCTCTGTCTCAAAAAAAAAAGAAAAGAAAAGTTTAACCATGAGATTAGAGGGTTGGAACTTTAACCCCTATACCTAGAGAGGAGAGGTGCTGGAGACTAAACTGAATCAGTAATGCCCAATGCCTGTTATAATAAGTTATTTAATCTAAGGAGAAGGTTGCAAGAACCCTTGATTTATAGCTGTTTGGTCAGAAATACAAGTGAAGATCTGAGACTTGCAATTAGCCTCTGAAGCATTCTGCCTATACTAATTGTGGGCCATGTCAGAACAAAGCTAAAGAACACCCAGCTGGTGTACACAGAAAATTGAAGAACTGTTTGAAGGGGAAAGAGCCCCATATATTGTCAAAAATATGAGTAAAAAAGTTTGTTTTCCTTTTAGTAATGAAAATTAACAGTACTAGAAGACATTCTTCTTGGACAGTAATTCACAATCCAAAGATTAAATTAATTCCTGATTAGACAAAGCTTTAAATTTCAAATACATTCTTTGGTTCCTTTTGAAATACATACCAAATACTCCATTTTAGTAAAAACTGTCCTGTATTCAAAGTTATATCTCACCATCAATTTTTCTTATCTCCTTGCTTATACTATACAATTAATATCTAACCAGTGTTAATTTAACTTGAGTCACACAGAAATTCTCTGTAAAGCAAAGGCTATGCATTTTTTGATTTTCTTACAACTACGAAAAAGTTGTTAAGTTAAAAATTATTTATCTTATTTTAAGTAATCGAGATAGCAAAATATTTACTATTAAATAATTTATAAATATCACTAATTTATAACTTAATAAATGATATTTTTAAATATACAAAGAAAAATAAATGCTAAGGCAGACAGAAGAATCAGAGAGAGATTCAAACAATATCTTAAGACAGTATCACCAAATTTTAGCTCATTAACCTACTATGAGGCTCCTCAACTTACAATGGTGCTACTTCCCAATAAACCCATGAGTTGAAAATATTTTAAATTGAAAACACCTTTTCCAGATCATGGTCTTTCCAACCTATGATAGAGTTTGTCCTGACATGGATTGCTGGTAAGTTGAGAAACTCAATGAATGCAAAACACTTTACATCATTATAAAGTAAAAAAAATTATTAGGTTGAACCATCACTACTAGTGAGGAACTGGTCTGTATTTTACGGTAATAATATCTGGCTGGATTGTAAGTGTTACTTTTCAATGACACGTTTTATAAACATGGTGTGCATGTATTTTTAAGACAACTCTACAGAGCATAAAAATCTTTAAAAAGAGATTAAGGAGAAAAACATAGTCTGCAGTACTTAATCTCAACTATATTATCACTTAACATCATGCTTCCCAAATATTCCCAAGGCAAGTAAACAACTCTAACAAATTTATAGTTTGTTTACCTCATTTATACTATGTACAATAAGTTTACTCTATAGCTTATTATTAAAACTCAGTTATTAAAAATAAAGTATAAAATGGATTTTAAGCTTGAGAACAAAAAAAATCAAGTTTTAATAAACTTAAATATGCTACAAGTAAAATCCAAATAGTATTTATATCTAATATTCTAAAATTTAAAGCTAAAAAAAAACCAAATAAATAAAATAAAATTTTAAGCTAAACAAGTTTAAATTCCTTGTTTATTTTATTAATTTATTTAGAAAAAAATCTTAAGGTAGAGTGCTGTAACATCACAGCTCACAGTAACCTCAACCCCTTGGGCTCAAGAGATCCCCTCATCTCAGCCTCACAAGTAGCTAGGACTATAGGCATCCACCACAACACGCAGCTAGTTTTTCTATTTTGAGTAGAGACCAGCTTTCGCTCTTGCTGGTCTCAAAGGCCTGAGCTTATATGACCCACCCACCTTGGCCTCCCAGAGTGGAAGGATTACAGGCATGAGCCACTGCCCAAGGCTAGGCCAGATTTTTTTTTTTTTTTTTTGAGACAGTTTTACTATGTCACCCTCGGTAGAATGCGGTGCCATCACGGCTCACAGCAACCTCCAGCTCTTAGGTTTAAGCAACACTCTTGCCTCAGCCTCCTAAGTAGCTGAGACTACAGGTTCCCAACACAATGCCCAGCTATTTTTTGGTTGCAGTTCTTTAGCTGGCCGGGGCCAGGGTCTAATCCGCCACCCTTGGTGTATATCACAGCAACCTCGAACTCTTAGGTTCAAGCAATCCTACTCAGCCTCCCTAGAAGCTGGAACTATATAGGCTTTTTCTGCCTAGAAAACCCTCTTCTGCTTTTCCTAGTTTTAATAGAAATGGGGTCTCGCTCTTGCTCAGGATGGTCTTGAACTACTGAGCTCCTCTGCCTCAACTTCCCCGAGTGCTAGATTACAAGCATGAGACACTGAGCCCGGGCCTTGTAATAGAAAATCTAATCTCAAAACTAAATACTTAAGTCGGTGGTTCTCAACCTTCCTAATGCCACAACCCTTTAATAGAGTTGCTCATGTTGTGGTGGCCCCCAACCATAAAATTATTTTCGTTGCTATTCATAACTGTAATTTTGCTATTGTTATGAATGGTAATGCAAATATCTGATATGCAGGATGTATTTAGGCGACCCCTGTGAAAGGGTCGAATGACCCAAAGAGGTCGACCACTGACTTAAGTCTTTACAATGTTTGCCTTGAATAAAAGCACAAACACAAATTCAAATCAAAGTGTTTTTCATTAAGTATATGTTATTATTTCCCAAATCATATTTACACATGTAAACATAAATTCAAACCAAAGCGTTTTTCAATAAGTATATGTTATTATTTCCCAAATCATATTTACACATGTAACCTAATTTTTAAATACAAGCTGCCAAAATATTTTCAAAAAATTTATAACTGTATAATATTCATTTTCATTTAAAGATGTTCTTTGTATCCTCACTTTCTTAAAAATAATTCATGGTAGTTCCTTTAACTATACTGGCAGTATGTTCTTAAAGAATTACAAACTAAGGGTGAATGATTCTACAGATTGACTTTTAAATTATTAAAAATTAATCACTTCTTTTATAATAGGTCAAAACATAAGCAGAAAACAGGTTAAGTCAGAAGAAGACAGATTAGTATTCAAGCAAGCTTTTAGTGTTTTAATTAAAAGACAACATTTTCTCAAACAAAAGGTATGACATTTGGCTATTTAGAAAAAATACTAACCATAAGCACCACTGAAAAGGAAAAAGCAGCTAAGCATATATAGAACTTCAAAACTGTTCTACTATAAAGGAGAAAAGCTGATGAGATAATTTCTTGCTAATGAAGTAATCTATTAATGACATATAGCAACAAACTAGTATTGCTGAAGTCACCTAAAGATTTCACAAGATGACCACAATAACACATGTAAGGAATCTCTCTCATGCTTTCAATCAAGCTGTATTTTAAATTTTCAGTTGCAATGGGTAAAATCATATTTACAAATATGGCATTATTTTAAGACTATTCTTTGACTTAATATACTATTACTCAAAATTCTATTAAGCAGATGTGCTACAAATTTAGCAACAACAAATCCACTTACTTTTTTCTCTTTCTCATGATGTTTATCCTGAGAGTGAGAGGAAGAATCACTTAAACTTTGATCATATGACCTATTAGATCCCCGTTTGCTCTTTTTCTAAAAAAGAAAATATATATACATATATGTATATGTATATAAAATTTTTAGAAGAATCTTTTTGTTAGGCTTAAACCAATTCAAGTGTGAAGTATTTTTAAATGTCTACTAAAATAAAAAAACTCACTATTTCAATCTATATAATCCAGTTTAGAAAGCATCCATATATTGTCCATTGCACTATGAAGGGAAATCTAACCCTAAAATTAATATTAATGCCATATTTTTATATATCTATTAAAATATGTGAAAATAGACTGCCTATTGTCATATAAGCTACTATATTATTTTCAATGTCTGTGCTAAAAAAAAAGTCAACCAAAAGAGAAATGCCAATTAAAGAAAGATGCCAAGACTAGAAAAACAGAAAAGCAAATATTTCAAAGGTTGCTTTTTGCCACTAGAGAAAGCGAGAAGACTTTTAATTCTATAATTTCAGTATTAAATAATAGTTTTCTAAAAAAAATATATAAAGGAAATAAATGTCAGTATTAGACCCATGCATTTTTCAAAGCATTATTAAAAACATTACACATTTTTGTTTAAAAATACAACACTCCATAATTATGAAACTGATAGTTATTCAGAGTGAATAAAAGTTGGTGGTACTAAAACTAATTGGTTTAAACTAGATAAAAATGACTATAAAAGATGTACAAATTATATAGTTTATAACAATCTTAATAAATTGTTAAGTAGGCTTTTTTTCTCAATTGGTAAATAAGATAGATATATCAATGATTAGCAACAAGAAATTTTTATTTGTACAAACTTCAAAACTCATTTCACCATTTTATCTATAGCATCCCTCGCTTAGAAAATGAAAATTCTAGTGTGCTTTTAACACCCAGGGAGACAATTGTTCAATTTCACAATTTTAAAATTTCTCTTAAAACACTATAATAGCTGTGCTAGCCATTACCAAAGCTTTAAGCACCAAATGCTGTAGGTACATACTCTTAAGTATTTCATATACATAAACCGGAATATTAGAGGTTTGAGCTGCTCATTTCATAAGCTGCTATTTCTTTTAAAAAGAAAGAAATAGCCCTGTTCACAAGGGACAGATACTGATTTAAAAAATTAGACAATAAAAGATAAGCCTTAACCCGTTGGTGTATGAATATGTATGAGAAATAGACAGTTGGGACTTTAAACATAAATTGATCCTTCAAAGGAACATAGACACAAATTTGTAAGGAGATAAGGCTGTTACTAACTCAGTCATCCATGCTACTATGTAACTGTGTAATAGTAAAGACTGACCAAATCTAAAATATTCCCAAAGTTGTACTTAAATATATTTTTTGAAGATCTTTAAGTTATAACATAGCTTTATTTCAGAGCTTTACTACTTTTCAGTTTAAAAAAAAAAAAAGAACAAAAGGTACAATAGTAATGAAGCTGAAAATTGAGAAATGAGAGAATGATAAGGAATCACAAAATGTGTAGTCGTGCTGAAAATCGAATTAAGTGAAAATAATGTTGAAATACTGGCGTTTACTCTCAAACATATATTCTAAATGTGAATATCCTAGAATATTTGTCTTTACAAATGAACCCAAGCAAGGCAAAATTTACTAGGTCTTTTCATTTCCAATAAAGAATATGCTCAAAAACTTCAACTCAAGCAAAAACCTAGGGAAAAGGAATGAGTATGTGGCCTTTTTTATATAGCAGTGTCACTCTATTGTCAAAACAAATCAGCCTCGTAACAGTAAATTCAAGACAAATTCTTACCAGCTTACTAAAATGGTATTTACAGTAGCCACAGTACTGGACGTTATCTGCCCCATTACCTTCTTCTTCACAGAGAAGTCCAGCGAACTGAGCACTGTAAATAACAAGCAAGTGTATCAATACAGCCTGTGTACAGAGACAAATAAAATTCACTTCCATGTATGAAAAGCGTGCAATAAAAAGAATCTCCTAAGAATAAGAAAAAAAGGAAAAATAAAAGGCTTTCTTCTGGCTGTGACCACGTACACTGCACTCCAACCTACAACTGATGATTCTTTTAATGCCACATTTATGGCTTAAAATAAACTCTTCATTTATCTCTAATAAAGATGAAGATAGATGCAGGACTTGTGTCATCAAATAGACATTAAGTTTCTTTATGATAAATTCTCTTTCCCTCTCACTATTCATACTTCTACTTTTTTAATCTGTGTCACAGGTACAACTGGAAAGGCTATACCACTAAAGGGCTAAAATGACATATGATGCAGAATACATAATCTTGGGGTGGTGCCTGTGGCTCAAAGGGGTAGGGCACTGGCCCCATATGCTGGAGGTGGCAAGTTCAAATCCAACCCCAGCCAAAAACGGCAAAAAAAAAAACCCCAAAAAAAAACAACAAACAGAATACATAATCTTAACATGGAAAAATTCATTCACCCAGGACTAAGTTTGCAAATCTAAATGCTTAAACCATAGTACAGATAAATATAAGTTATGCTTTTCAGTCAAGAATTAATGGAAAGAATGAAATTGAAACCAAGTTATCATATTCATGTTTTTAAAAAACACAAAACACTAAAGTTTATAACCATCATCTTGTATTTGACCTTTCACAGATTATAAAATTATGTTATTAGGTTATAGATCTCATATACAAAAAAGGATTTTCCTCCTTAGAAGACTATGTTTATTAATTAAGAATTTTTGAAAATCAAAATTCTTTTTCCATTCCCGAATAATAGCATAAAATGGACTTCCTATACTCAGACACTATAAGCTCAGGAAATGAGAATGTGCCTAAACTGGCAGCTAGGCATAGACTCATTCTTTTTCCTTTCTTTTTTAGTTTTCTTTCTCTCTCTCCCTTTTTTTTCAAGACAGAGTCTGGGTCTACTGTCAAGGCTAAATAAAGGGCAGAGGAGTGGTCATAGCTCACTGCAATCTCAAACTCCTAGACTCAACTGACCTCCTGCCTCAGCCTCCCAAGTAGCTAGAACTATCGGTGTGCACCACGACACCTGGCTAATTTAATTTTATCCAACTTCTTGCCTTGAGCAATCTTCCTGCTTAAAATTCAGTTGACTGATTCTTAAAATTAAGTTCATTGAGGCTCGGCACAGTGGTTACAGCGCCAGCCACATACACTAAGGGTAGTGTATTTGAAACCGGCCCAGCTAAACAACTGCAACCAAAAAATAGCTGGGTGTTGTGGTGGGCCCCTGTAGTCCCAACCACTTGGGAGCCTGAGGCAAAAGAATCACTTAAGCCCAAGAGTTTGTGATTACTGTGAGCTGCGACGCCACGGCCCTCTACCGAGGGCAAGATAATGATAAATAGTGATGTTAAAAAAAAAAATTAAGTTCATTGATTATTCCCAAACTTTTCTTTCTAATTGTTACCTGCAACACAGAGTATCTTGAATAACTTTTGTCCTTGAAATTTTACATTGAAAAAATACCCTAAGTAAATCTTTGGGAAGCAGTCACTGGAAAAATGAGAATGACTGTGGCTGCATTATGTATTTTTCCCTTGAGACACAGAAAGTACAGAAACACTATCATCCACTGAATCTTTACTAATATTTCAGACACTGCACTAATAGTTTACCTATATCAATATTAGCTCTTTTATTCCTAATATCAAAGGCAGGTAGTCAAAACATCAGTATTTTAAATAAGATGAAACTGAAGCTTACACATAACACACTAGAACCAGGGCCACTTACTGCGAATTCACTCCAGCAAATATGTTCAGTCCTTAGAATTATCTTTATTACCAACAAGTAAATGTGCACATAAAAGCTAGCCCAATAAAATTTGTAATTAATGTTTGAGTACCTAAGCCTTCAACTATTAATAGATTATACAAGGTATTTGCCAAGTTCAGTTCTGGGCAACAGTAGAAATATACATACCATGTTACATGGAAAGCTTGTCTACATCCATGTTTATTACATGTCATGCATGCACCAGTGGCTGCTTTGCTTTCTCTTCCTTGTTCATCACAAATGTAGCAAGTCTTAGGGTAGAAAAACAGAAACAAAAATCATACAAGGGCTTAATGTGAATGTGAATGTTACAATTCTGTTCCAAAATGAAGATCAGGCTTGCTACCTAACCTATTTTACTTATATACAATTTTTTTTATGGTAACCTAATTTTTATAAGCAATGCAAACAGGAAAACATGAACAAACAAACATGTAAAAAATGGACAAAGGCGAATTATCCTTTTTAGTCTCAAACCCTACAATACAGAAGGACTCCTCCCAGAGATTGAAGACTGAACCAGGACGTAGTCCTCCACATCTTTTTCTTCAAATGTGATTGATTTTCAACTGATTCCTCTTCTTTCTGCTGCAAATAATCTAAGAGGGTTTAATATAGGCAGTTGGGACATACGAGACAAAGGACAGCCCTATCTGAGTAAGCAAGGTTTCAGGAATGTTCAACTTGCCACCAACAGGCTGCATGCTGATTTTGTGAGTGCCTTTTTTTTTTTTTTTTTTTTTTTGCTTATCAGTGGTGATGGATATCATGAAAAGCATCATGGACATTTTTTTTTCTTTTCTTGCTAATTTGGTTAGTGTTTGCGTATTTAATGAGTGCACCCGAACAACTCTTTTTTTCAGTGTATAGCAGCAAAGAAAAAAGGTTGGAGACACCTGGTTTAGATTATTCCAATTATCCATGATGAATCATTTGTGGGCTGTCCTTCAGCCCCACCAACCTGGTATCTTGGTGCTTGGAAGATACTTTAACTAAGTAGATGAGAAATGCCCCAGGAGGCAAAGAGCCAATGAACACCCCAAGCAACTTTGATTGACTTCTTCCACTTAACATGTAAAAGTAACTTTAATAGTACCAACTTTTCACAGCAATAAATCAGAGATGGTCAAGTGATGAAAGTCCTGAATTACATAAATAGTAGTCTACGAGTATCAGAGTAATACTCTCAAACCTGCTCCCATTATCCTTGTACCACAACTCTAGGTAGGTGTGGCCACACAGATGAGGACGTCCTCTACCCCAGCTCCTAGTCTAACACATAAAGTCAACTGACCAAAAGCAGAGTAAAAAGAAAGTAATCTCAGTTCGGCGCCTATGGCTCAACAGGCTAAGGTGCCAGCCACGTACACCTGAGCTGGCGGGTTCAAATCCAGCCCAGGCCCGCCAAACAACAATGACGGCTGCAACCACAAAATGGCCGGGCGTTGTGGTGGGCGCCTGTGGTTCCAGCTACTTGGGAGGCAGAGGCAGGAGACTCACTTGAGCCCAGGAATTGAAGGTTGCTGTGAGCTGTGATGCCACAGCACTTTATCCAGGGTGACAGCTTGAGGCTCTGTATCAAAAAAAAAAAAAAAAAGAAAGTCATCTCTCACTACACGTAATCAGATGATACATGTCAAAAAGGAAATCAATTCCTTTTTTTTTTTTTTTTTTTTTTGAGACAGAGCCTCAAGCTGTCACTGTGGGTAGAGAGCTGTGGCATCACAGCTCACAGCAACCTCCAATTCCTGGGCTCAAGCGAGTCTCTTGCCTCCGCCTCCCAAGTAGCTGGGACTACAGGCGCCCACCACAACGCCTGGCCATTTTTTGGTTGCAGCCGTCATTGTTGTTTGGCAGGCCC
>CAUYON010017557.1:0-23131 GCA_963573935.1 Arctocebus calabarensis
TTATATAGTGATCAAGAAAATTCCATGAAGGCTATCTGTAACAGTACAATCAAAACATTTCTGAATGTATATGAATCGTGCCCTATGATTGCACCAATGTACAGAATTATGATTTACATGTATTTTTTGCCTGGTTCCATTTCATTCAGGAAACCAGTCATTGTGATCCCCTATCACAGAATCCATTTCTTTGAACTAATATAATATCTAGTTTAACCGATTATTATTTTTTATCCCCCCTTAACAAATTCTCCTTGCACACTTAAGTAAAACCTGTTTACAATTTATCACATTCCCATAATTTATTACCTCCATTTACAAAGTTTAAAAAAAAAAAAGAAAAAGTTTAAATTGCCCTTTCAAGTTCACTAAGTCAGAGAATGACTGACAGTTCTATCAAATAAGGTGCCTTCTTCATAGAATCTCCTTGTTTCTGGTGTATAATATAATAAATGTTATAGTTTTAAAATGGACTACATTTAGCAATTTGAAATGAAATTGCTAAAATTAAACCTTTATAAGGAATTAACTGAGGAAGATGCTGTTCTTTGCAAAAAGACTTTTATTTCAACTCTACCTTGATTTTTCCTTTATGAAAATACTCTAAAAATTATTTTTGCCCTGAAACTTCTTGATGATATAAAAATAAATTTATACTGGTGACAAATAAAATGATGCTCTGTACAAGTTAGATCTGTCAGGTGTAGAACACAAATGTCTTTTTTTTTTTAATAATTTTATTGAATCATAATTATGTACATTGGTTCAATCACAGGGCACGATTCATATACATTCAGAAATATTTTGATCATACTAGAACACAAATGTCTTAACACTATAATTGGGTAAATAAGGTGAAGACTTTGTTAATTAGTAGGATGTAACCACTCCAATTTGCACAAATAATCAACACATTGAATCCCACAACGGCATAAGTTTGTGATCTGTGTACAAATGACTTAATAAAAATAAATAAATAAATACATAAATAAAATGATGCTCTGTGGTTTTTTTTTTTTTTTCTGGTCCATTTTCTTTTATTTCTTTTTTTTATTGAATCATAGCTGTGTACATTAGTGCAATCAAGAGGTGCAATGTTCCAGTTTCATATACAATCTGAACTATTTTCATCAAAGTTATTAACATAGCCTTCATGGCATTTTCTTAGTATGAAGACATTTGTATTCTGCATATAGTAAGGTTCACCTGCACCCTTCTAACGTGCACCATAGGTGTGGCCCCACCAATTACCCTCCCTTCACCCCAACCTCCTCTCTCCTCCCTTGTCCCTTTCCCCATATTCTTGTGTTATAGTTGGGCTATAGCCTTCATATGAAAGCTATAAATTAGCTTCATATTAGGGCTGAGTACATTAGATACTTTTTCTTCCATTCTTGGGATACTTTACTAAGAAGAATATGTTCCAGCTTCATCCATGTAAACACGAAAGAGGTAAAGTCTCCATCTTTCTTTAAGGCTGCATAATATTCCATGGTATACAAGTACCACAATTTATTAATCCATTCATGGGTTGATGGGCACTTGGGCTTCTTCAATAACTTAGCAATTATGAATTGGGCTGCAATGAACATTCTGGTACAGATGTCTCTGTTATAATGTGATTTAGGTCTTCTAGGTATATACCTAGTAAAGGAATTATAGGATCAACTGGCAGGTCAATTTTTAGATCACTAAGTATTCTCCAAAGATCCTTCCAAAAGGAATGTATTAGTGTGCATTCCCACAAGCTGTGTAGAAGTGTTCCCTTTTCTCCACATCCACGCCAACATCTCTGGTTTGGGGATTTTTTTATGTGGGCTAATCTTACTAGAGTTAGGTGATATCCCAAAGTAGTTTTGGTTTACATTTCTCTGATGATTAATGATGCTGAGCATTTTTTCAGGTGTCTGTACGTGGTGCATCTGTCTTCTTTGAAGAAGTTTCTCTTCAAGTCCTTTGCCCACCTGAGATGGGATCACTCATTCTTTTTTTGCTAATACATTTGAGTTCTCTGTGGATTTTGGTTATTAAACTTTTGTCAGAGGCATAACCTGCAAATGTATTCTCCCATTCTAAGGGCTGTCTGCTTGCTATACTTATTATGTTCTTGGCTGTACAGAAGCTTTTTAGTTTGATTAAGTCCCAGTAGTGTATTTTCGATGCTGCTTCAATTGCCTGAAGAGTCCTCCACATGAAATATTCAGCATCCCTTCATGATCAGAACACTTAAAAAAATTGGTATAGAAAGGATATTTCTTAAACTAATAGAGGCCATCTACAGCAAACCCACAGCCAATATCGTATTGAATGGAGTCAAATTGAAATGATTTCCATTTAGATCAGGAACCAGGCAAGGTTGCCCATTATCTCCTCTGCTCTTCAACATTGTAATGGAAGTTTTAGCATTTGCAATTAGGGAAGAAAAGGCAACCAAGTGTATACATATAGGGTCAGAAGAGATCAAACTTTCACTCTTCACAGATGATATGATCGTGTATCTGGGAAACACCAGAGATTCTACTACAAAACTTTTAGAAGTGACCAAAGAATACAGCAATGTCTCAGGCTACATCAAAACCCATAAATCTGTAGCCTTTACATATACCAACAATACCCAAGTCGAAAAAACAGTCAAGGACTCTATTCCTTTCATAGTAGTGCCAAAGAAGATGAAATATTTGGGAATTTTCCTAGAAAAAAATGTGAAAGATCTTTATAAAGAGAACTATGAAACTTTAAGAAAAGAAATAGTTGAAAATGTTAACAAATGGAAAAACATACCATGCTCATGCCTGGAAAGAATCAACATTGTTAAAATGTCTATACTATCCAAAGCAATATATAATTTTAATGCAATTCCTATTAAAGGTTCATTGTCATATTTTAAAGATCTCAAAAAAATAATACTTCATTTTATATGGAATCAGAAAAAAATCTTGAATAGCCAAGACATTACTCAGAAATAAAAACAAAGCAGGAGGAATCATGTTACCAGACCTGAGACTGTACTATAAATCGATAGTGATCAAAACTGCATGGTACTGGCACGAAAACAGAGAGGTAGATGTGTGGAACAGAATAGAGAACCAAGAGATGAACCCAGCTACTTAATGTTACTTGATCTTTGACAAGCCAATTAAAAACATTCAGTGGGGGAAAAAACTCCCTATTTAACAAATGGTGCTGGGTGAACTGGCTGGTGACCTGTAGAAGACTGAAACTGGACCCATACCTCTCACCATTAACCAAGATAGACTCTCACTGGATTAAAGATATTTTTGTGTGTGTGTGTGCAGTTTTTGGCCACGGCTGGGTTTGAACCCACCACCTGGCATATGGGGCGGCACCCTACTCCTTTGAGCCATAGGTGCTGCCTTGGATTAAAGATTTAAACTTAAGACATGAAACTATAAAAATTCTAGATGAAAGTGCAGGGAAAACTCTAGAAGGAATCACCTCTGTTGGATTTTTATCACAATCATATCAACATAACAATGTTGGCACAATTAGTTTTTAGTAAAAGTAAGCTGGCAATGAATATTCATGTGATTTTTTTTATTAAATTGCTGAAATATTTCCTATAAATTAAGTATATAATTCTACTATCTGTAGAACTATATTTCTAACTGTTACTATATTTCTATCTACACCTGGGAAGATACAATGAATTCTGAAGTGTGTTACATTGTCACACAATGGCCAGCCCTAGATGACCCATTACTTCTGCCCACAGCTCACTGGGTATAAAAGGTCACCATTTCTATAATTATATTTATTTATAGGTACATTCATTCAAAACACATGCATTTAACTTGCAGTACTTCTACTTATATCATCACAGTTAAAATAGAATATTTAATCTAATCTTCCTTAACAATAAAAATAGAATCATTTACACCAACAGGCAGTTTCTATGTTAATTCTGGCAATACTAACTTTGTCTTCATTTAAAAGTAGCAATATTTAAGAGCTATGTCATTGTAGAACTTTTAACAAAGTGATGATAATTTCCCAAGAAAATATATTTTAAAATAAATATTAAAGTATCACTCCGAACATCATCTTTTGAAAGAGTTTCAAATACCATGCTAGATACCCTGATATCTTTCAATGTAAGATATCTTTGGAGCAGTAATTGAGGTTTCCTTTATTGTCATTCAGAATATGAAAAGTTATGTTGAGGTATTCAACAAATCTCAGTGATTGAAATCTGAAATGGAACAGTTCTTGTACTGTATGTCTAGGGGAAAACATGATATGGGTCTCAGCTCATCATAGTAGACCCAAGTCCCAAACAAATAGAGACATCCAGTCACAATTGTTTTCAGTATCTGAGAATATTACCTGACCACTGTTCACCTATCTGTCCTCTCTCCCAAGTGCATTCTGTTATATTTTTAATTTTCTAGATTTTTTTCAATTTCAAATTCTTCTTCATACTTCCAATCCCATAGTTTCATCACACCTGATTTAGAATTTGTTGAGTTATTTATTATCTTTGCTTTTGGAAGTTTCCAAATGTTACTGAGAACTATATTTCTATCTGCTAGAACTGTATTTAGTTCTACTATCTGTAGAACTATATTTCTAACTGTTACTATATTTCTATCTACACCTGGGAAGATACAGTGAATTCTGAAGCGTGTTACATTGCCACACAATGGCCAGCCCTAGATGACCCATTACTTCTACCCACAGCTCACTGAATATAAAAGGTCACCTGACTACACCTAACGAAGTTGACCTAGGAAATACAGTCCTGCCGTACATCTGGAATGTAGAGACAGACATTCAACGAACAGCATTCATAGATAGAAAGCTTGAACTGTCTGCTTCCTTTCACTTTCCAAGGCAAAAGATACCTACCTCCTCTCCAGAGGAGATCATGCAAAAGTCCCATAAAGTTCAGGCCCAAATCTCAAAGTCTATGTTCTCCAATTAATAAGTAGTATTCACTTCATTGGGTCTAGATATATGACTATCCAAACTTGATTCAGAAATGCATCATGAAACCCTGTTTCCTTCTCCCAAGTATGTGTATAATAATGGAAAAAAAAACAGTACAATCAAATAAGCCATCTCATTCACTAATGGAAAAAAATAGGAAAATACACAGATGGTATTAGTCCACAGCAATTCTGAAATCTGAAGAACGCAGACCACTACAAGACCCTATACCTGTTTTTGTTAGTTGGACTCCAGTTTTCACTCTTAGTAGGGTAGGGTCTTTTGATCTTTTTGATTTTTGGCTCTTCCTCCAAATATATATTTTCTTTTTTTTTTTTTTTATTTTACCACAGGTGAAATTGGCATTAAGGAATATGGCTTACTTAGCAGCTAATCAGTTTTTTCAACCTAACATCTGTAAAAAGGTGGAGATCCAAGAATTAAGTTCCAAACATTAGGTTTTAGCCCAGTATTTTAGTTTCCTTGGAAAAATAATGCTTTCAAAAGTTTGTAATCAAATCTATTTCTTTACAGCCAAATCCATGGGCCAGGGGCTATACCTCAAGTTAATTTTGAACATGTCTTTCTTTTGCTTTAACTACAGGTCATGTGAAACATCAGAGTATTGGAAATAATTAGTGGAGACTTTTTAAACTTGATAACTAATAATCATTCAATCATTTGTTCATTGATTTGTTAATTTGTAGCAGGTATTGATTACCCATGTTTCAGGTGTTAACATTGAAGTAGACATAGAACAACACCAGGACACAAACCAGCACTTTAATTTTTTCCATCAAATTTAACGATAAATCTGTACAAGGCACTTCTGAATTTTCCTACTTAGTAGTAGAGACGATAAGAAGAGGACTTATCTTCACCTTCCTAACATCTGTTCTCCCCTTCCTTCTTAATGAGAGATTGCATTCTCTACTGCAGCAACTACTATATTCTTCATGTGAGATGTAAGTCGAAGCCTCTCTGGTTTAGTAACAAAATCTAATTCTGCTATGTCATCTCTCCACCAATGTCCTTGTCATTATTCCTGGAGACTTCAGTACCCATGAAGATGATTTGCCTCAAATTCCAGGTTCTTAATGTCTTAGCTCAAAAAATTTGCATTTTTAACTTGACCTTATATAGTCATGTACACGCCTGTTTTGATTCACAGCCTGAATTTGCTTCTCACAATTTCCCTTCACTGACTGTTGAAATGTCACCTTACTCCCTCCCAACAGATGACCTGGTGTGCTCTGCTCACGGGGCTTTTGCACCTGGTCATTCTCTATGTTTTTCTCCAGCTACATGCACAGTTGCTATCTTCTAAGCTCAGACATTACCCCTTAAGAAAGGCATTGCCTCATCATTTAAGGTGAAGTGTCCCATTTCCCTGATTAACTTTCTTTGCAAAGTTTTTATTATCTAAAATTACTTATGTTTCATACTTGTCTTCTATAAAGTAAAGAAGATTTTATTTACTTTTTTCCATTGAGCTGCTGCCAAGGTCAAAGAATAGCACCTTCTAAGTAGAAACTAAATAAATACTTGTCAAAAAAATGCATTGTTATATGGCTTATTTATGTATCCATAGAAAAACTGCCTGGTATAAAGTTTTTCAATGAATTAATAATAAAATTATTTGGACCAAAAAGGTTAGGAACAGGGAGGCACTGCTTTTAGACACATTAGAGCAAAATTTCATAAAAATTTTAATGATAAAACTCTTAATAATGCTATTTTTTTTAAAAAACAGAATCATTACTTGAAGTGTACCTATGTATTTACTAAATGAAAAAAATCTTTATCAATGTGGGCATTTTGTTCCTATCACAAAAAAATCTTTCCATTTGTATTTTCATAAAACTTAAATATATTCTGAAGGTTAAATTTATGTGGCACAGACAAAATTTATTTTGTATAGATCTGAGAAACAACTCTGTGTGACAGAAAATTGATAGGCATTTCTGACATGAAAACACCACTGAGGATGGATTTTCATCAAATGAGGATATGGTAGAAGAGAACAGCATGAAATATGGGCCACATATCACACATGCCAGTCACTGTGCGGTTACTGTGGTCACTCCTGAGGCAGAGGCAGAGATCACCTAGAGAGTTCAGAGTCATTGAGAGACTCATGACTGCTTATTGGAAAGGATGGCTTGTGCATATTCTGAAGCAAATACTGGTTTCAACTACAAGCTCCAAATCTAACGATACAGAAGGAGATTTCCACAATTGCGGATGCCAACACATATTTAACTCTCTTACACTGGCAATCTATGTAGACCTTCGCAGCCTAGCAGAAGCAGGGAGTTACGTAATCACAGCTAGTGTTTGGCACAGAGGAACAAAAGGGGAGGTAGCACTAAACTTTTATAAGATAGTGTACTTAAAGTTGCATAAAAATGCTAACATTGTGTGAAGCAATGTGACCTCTCCTTAGTTAACACGGTCCCTCTCATGCACTAGCTTGAGACCTTCCCAAGGGGCAAGGGTCCAGGCAGGACTGAGTTGTGATTGTGTGAAATCTGCCTAAGAGTCAAGGAGGAAATGGAATTAGTTTTTGAAAATGTGAAGTTAAAAAAAAAAAAAAAGGAAACAATGCAATGGCTTTTGAGAAAACTAAGTGATGTTTGAAAAAACAAAGCTGGAGCTGAAAGACGAGCCATAAGAGTCCCTTGGTCAGGGCGGCTCCTGTGGCTCAGCGAGTAGGGCGCCAGCCCCATATACTGAAGGTGGCGGGTTCAAGCCCGGCCTCAGCCGAACTGCAAAACAAAAAAATAGCCGGGCGCTGTGGCGGGCGCCTGTAGTCCCAGCTACTCGGGAGGCTGAGGCAAGAGAATCGCTTAAGCCCAAGAGCTGGAGCTTGCTGTGAGCAGTGTGACGCCACGGCACTCTACCCAGGGCGATAAAGTGAGACTGTCTCTAAAAAAAAAAATAATAATAATAATAAAAAAATAGAGTCCCTTGGTCAGAGAGACTGCAGAAAAAAGGCCTGGAAAGTGAGTGTCCAGTAGCAGAAGGCAAGTTGGGTAAATTGATGACTACTGTAAAACAGACTTAAATGCAAGTATAAAATTACATAAAACTATATTGATTTAGAAAGATGTCCTTGATGTATTGTTAATAGAAAAAGCTTTATACTTCTCTCTTAAAGATTGGCGAAAAAATAGAGTGTCATATCCTAGTATTAAAACTGCATAAGTCACAGCGGGAATAACTGGGAAAGGTCATCTTTTTTCATGCTTGAATTTTGTATTTTGCTTTGGGCTAAACATACTTACTATGTAATAAGAAATAATCACATACCAAGAACCACCAGTTTGGAATGAATCATTCTAATGTTTCCTATGTATCCTGCCATATGAAAAATACACATTGAGACACAGCAGAGGAGAAGAAATGAAGATGAGGGGTTGTAATCCTCATTGTATGTGTCAGATAACGTCTGATAGAAAATAATGTACAGGTGATCAGTCTGCTCTAGAAGAAAACGACAATTTCATTTCGTAGAGTATTCTAGAAAGACTTTCACGCACAATAACAACAACAACAAAGGCATTTTCTTAGGGGTATTCAGTGCGAGTCAAGTTTTTAAGTATTGAAACTCAGAACAAATTTGATAATTCATAGTATTAGTTTTGATTCTTCATACTACAAAGTCTAAAAGAAAGAAACTTACTAGAAGGTATTATATCCTTCAGGGATTCCCTCAAAATCATATATGCACACAACAGACAGAATTAATATAGACATATTTTTATAGGATACCTGGAACAGAGATTATTAGCAAGAAAGACTGTGATAACAAATCAAGAGGCTGAAATTTATAGCCAGGGCTACCTTCCCAAACTTGGGGCTCATACAGCTGCACAAAGCCAGAGCTTGGAAGCTACCAGCATTTGCCTTAATGGTCTGATACTGTCATCTTTAAATTCTTATTAATTTTTGAACAAGAACTCCTGCATTTTCATTTTTCAGTGGGTTCCGTAAATCATATAGCTGAATCGGCTTTCAGCTATTGTAACTTGCGATCTACATTATTCTAGGATGAGATGAGAAAGGTCACATAATCAAACCCAAAAGATTAATTAATTAAATGTCAAATACACAGAATTTAGAATAGAGCCAAATGCTTATCTGGGTATTGACTAAAGTAGTTATTATTTTGAAAGCTAATGAGAAATGGAGGGATTAAAAAGTTATACAGTAAATGTTATTTCTTTTTTTTTTTTTTTATTGAATCATAGTTGTGTACATTAGTTCAACCATAGGGTACAGTGTGGGGGCTTCACATTCAATCTGAGATATTTTATCAACCTGATTGACATACCATTCATGATATTTTCTCGTTTACTATATGAAAACATTCTTGATCTTTGTTTAGAAGTTTTCTCGTGACCCTTCAAATATGCACCACACATGTGCATATTCGAAGGGTCATAGTATTTTATATTGATAACATGTTGAAATAACATTCTAGATAAAATGGGTCAAAATAAATTATTAAAATTATTATCACCTGTTTCTTTTTACTTGTTAAAAGTAGCTACTAGAAATTTAAAAATGTAAAATTTGGCTCATATTTTGTTTCTATTGGATCGTGTTGCTATAGAATAGAAAAGTTATTCTTTTTGTCATTTTGAGCTTTTTGCACATGTAATTTAGTAAGCAGTTACTTTTTTTTTTTTTTTTTTGAGACAGAGCCTCAAGTTGTCACCCTGGGTAGAGTGTTGTGGCATCACAGCTCACAGCAACCTCCAATTCCTGAGTTCAAGCGAGTCTCTTACCTCTGCCTCCCAAGCAGCTGGGACTACAGGCACCCGCCACAGCGCCCGGCCACTTTTTTTTTTTTTTTTTGGGTTGCAGCCATCATTGTTGTTTGGCGGGCCTGGGCTGGATTCGAACCCGCCAGCTCAGGTGTACGTGGCTGGCGCCTTAGCCAGTTGAGCCACAGGCACCGAGCCTATATCTTAAATTATGATAAATCACAGCATTAAAAACATATCATGTTGCAGAAAAACATCCATCAACACGAGGAAACTCAGGTCAAAAGTGAAATTGCAATTTTTAATTAAGGTAACACACACATACAAATTAGGAATAAAAGTGTAAATACCAAAAGAGAAACTAGTTAATATTATCCATCTGTTTCTCTGTGTTGTCCAATGAACATGTAATGCTAAGTAATTAAAATAGACACATTAAGGGAATGGATTTAAACACTCATAATAATTTATTCTGAAGTCTGTTGGATCTGAAGTTCCATTCTTGCCATATCTGTGATATCTCATCATTTTACTTGGGTTATTAAGACAACACATTACAAACAATGGTTAAATGCATACAGAGTTCTTGTGATTATGTGAAACCTGAAACTCAAAGGTTCAATGGTGCAGGCTGGCTCACCACCTGTAGCAGTGGTTCTCAACCCTCCTAATGCCCGAGGCCCTTTAATACAGTTCCTGCGGGTCCTTGAACCGCTGACCTATAGGCACGTTCTCCCCGCTGCCATCTACACAGCGCACTCCAGTCAGAGGGAAAGAGGCCCAGTCTGTCACAAGGGAATATTTTATACTTGTTTTCTGTGGCTCCTGACATTTCATTCGAGCACTTTCCAATCCCCTAGGAAGCTCCAACTGCAGTGTGTCAAAATTTTAAATTCTCTCTTTGTGAACTTTAATACTCCTATATAAACCAGTTGGAAAGGCAGGCCAACTTTATATCGATTACTTTGGTATTAACCAGTTTATTCTAAAATAATTGTTTCACAAGGTCTGAATTTTCCAAATTTTTGCAATATGCAAATCATAGCTATCACACTGCCTTTTATAGCCTATTTTTATTTCTCTTGAATACCCTGAGAATGGCAAATAAACTAAGGTTCTATGGCTCTCACACTTATTTTTCTATCTCAGTGATAATTACATCAATAAACCTGATTCAGCACTCACTGCTGCTCAATCCATTAATTAAAGCCATTTTATTGCTACCACTGTGATTTTTCAAGGATATCAAAAACACATTCAAAAATCCAAGCAGCGCACATCATCAGTTTTAATACGTGCAAAGTAGACCTCACTTTCATTTCGACTCCAAACTAAAAAAATTTTTAGAATTTAAACAGAGATAGCAGATATTCTATATACTTTAAACAAAAATACTTAGAATACAAGCCGAGTTTACTAGAAAGGCCAATATGCATGTGATAAATAGCAAACTACCAAGTGTTCCAAAAATCCTCTTAGAATGGAAAAATATATATGAACAATTAAGTACATAATACCAACAATAGTAATAGATTTCTTTTTCGTGTGTGTGGTTTTTGGCCAGGGCCAGGTTTGAACCAACCACCTCCGGTATATGGGGCGGGCACCCTACTCCTTGAGCTGCCCAGCAATGGATTTCATATTAGTCACAATTCTAGTTTTTTTTTTGTTTGTTTGTTTTTAATTTTGAGACAGAGCCTCAAGCTGTCACCCTGGACAGAGTGCCGTGGCATCACAGCTCACAGCAACCTCCAATTCCTGGGCTCAAGCGAGTCTCTTGCCTCCGCCTCCCAAGTAGCTGGGACTACAGGCGCCCGCCACAACACCTGGCCATTTTTTGGTTGCAGCCATCATTGTTGTTTGGCGGGCTCAGGGACTAGATTCGAACCTGCCAGCTCAGGTGTACGTGGCTGGCGCCTTAGCCCCCTGAGCCACAGGCGCCGAGCCAAGGGACACAATTATAAGAAGGACTTTACCTAACAAATGCAATCAGTGTAACCTAATTCTTTGTACCCTCAATGAATCCCAAACAATAAAAATAAGATAAAAAAGAAATAAAATTATTTTCTAGAGTTGTATTCATTAATTCAACAAAACTTAAGTCAGCACCAACAATGTGCAAAACACCATGCTTGGTCTTGGTAATACAGCCAAGCACAAGGCTGGCACAGTCCTTATCCTCATACAGTTTACAGTTTAACCACAGGTCTCTCAATTAAAGAAGCAGGTACAAATTCTGAGCATGCACAAGAACGTGAACATGTGTCCTCAGGCCCAGTTTCACTGACAAATGCACTGCACAGTCTCCAACATACTGGCAGTCTCTCCTTGGGTTCCTGAATCTCTGTTCTTCTGCACGAAGGCTTTCTCTCTGACAAGTGAAGAACCTGCTCATCTGCATACAGGGACAAACCAGAAGTGTGCTGTGGAGTGGGGGCAAACCGAAACCCCAGAGGATGGAAGTTGGCTCCAGCTTTTCTACCTTTGGGTGGGAGATTCTGAGGCACGTGGCTCACGCCTATAATTCCAGCACTCTGGAAGGCCGAGGCAGGCGGATTGCTTAAGCTCACAGCTTCAAGACCAGCCTGAGCGACAGCAAGGCCTCATCTTTAAAAACTAGCCAGGTGTTGCAGCAGGTGCCTGTAGTCTCAAGGGTGAAAAAGTGAGACTCTTTCTAAAAAAAAAAAAAAAAAAAAAAACAAGCATACTAACACCAAACCTGAAGAAATTCAATATAGTAATTATATAGCTAATGGAGCACACATTTGTAATTGCTCAATCAATGTGATAGACAAGACTGATACATGTATGTCCAACTGTGTAAAAAGTCAAAGTGTGGCTGGGTGCTATGGCTCACATATGTAATCCCAGCACTCTAGAAAGCCAAGACAGCAGGATTGCTTGAGGCCAGAAATTTTGAGATCAGCCTAGGCAACATAGGAAAACCTCATCTCACAAAAAAAAAAATTTAAAGGTCAAAGCAACCACCTAGCAAGAACACTTTTTCGTTCATGCGTGAGTGTGTAACTTTCATGAGTACACACAAAAGGTGAGGTGTAGCCTTCCAAATAACTTCCCTGAATTACCTAAAGACAAGGAACTGAGTTAAACGATTTTGTCAATCTTTCCCCAAGTCACTGATTTTCACTACCGGTTTTAGTGTTGCATTGCACATGAAGGAAATTCTCTATTTTAGTTCCCATTCCTGACGCATTCTGACTTATTACTTCAGAATGACTGTTGCTTGCCAGAAGTGACCCTTTGGTAGGCTTGGAGGATTATGAAATAGTCAAGTGACAAATGATCACAGAATCTCAGAACTGTAAATTTTAAGACTCAATTATAAAAAAAAATAAAAAGAAAGGAAAAAAATGCCTGGTGTGGGGTCTCCCATCTATAATCCTTGCACTTTGGGAGGTCAAAGCAGGAGCATCGCTTGAGGCCAGGAGTTTGAGACCAGCCTGTGCAAGAACAAGACCCTATTTCTACAAAAGAAGACAAGAAGAAAAAGATGGATGGGAGGGAGGGAGGGAGGAAGAAAGAGAGAAAGACTAAATGGCCCAACCCTGGGAAATAGCTAATCAACCAAGAGAAGGAACTATTATACCTTCTCTTCCCTCAGCCCGGAGGGTGGTCCTTAGCTTCTCCACTACTTCTGTGTTTTATCAGCCTGATGGTAAGAGAAGGACATGAACCGCTCTTCCTTTGATTTATGTCAACTTCTCCTCCTAATAGAAAAGGCATATGGTCTCAATATGGAGACTTTTGTAGGGGTTTTGGGTTTGGGGGAGATTTTTTATTGTTGTTGAGACAGAGTCTTACTCTGTCACCTTAGGTAGAGTGCCATGGCATCATACCTCACAGTAGTTACTGTAAGGCGCAAGGAATCTTCTTGGGCTCAAGTGATCCTCTTGCCTCAGCCTCCTGAGTAACTGGGACTACAGGCACCTGCCACAACAGCTGGCTCGTTTTAGTAGAGATGGGGCTCGTTCTTGCTCAGGCTGGTCTTAAACTCCTGAGCTCACACGATCCACCCGGCTTGACTTCCCACAGAGCTAGAACTACAGGCGTGAGCCACCAAGCCTGGCAATACGCAGACTTTTGGAAAAATAATATTAGAGAAAAGTTTTCGAGGAAAAGAGAAAGAATTGTGAAAAGAAACTAGGAAAGATAAAAAGAAAACCAAAAAAAAAAAACCCCAAATAAAATAACTGCCATTATTTAATGTAAAGGAGGAAGATTAAATTATATACAAAACTAAAACCAGTGATAACCCTGGTGATATTCCGTACTCCTGATATGACACAAAGAGAAGGGCACTTGCCCTCTGTGGTATCCTTCCCAGAACCTTAACACCAGTCTAACAGCACCAAAAACATCAGACAGACACAATTGCAGGACATTCTAGAAAATGCCTTCAAACGTATCAAGGTCATGAAAACCTAGAAAAGCCTGAAGTGTTCCAGATTGGAGAAGACTAAAGAGACATGACTAGGGGTGGCACCTGTGGCTCAACGGAGTAAGGCACCGGCCCCATATGCCAGAGGTGGTGGGTTCAAACCCAGCCCTGGCCAAAAAAAAAAAAAAGAGAGAGACATGACTAAATGTAACATGGGATCCCAAGTGGGGTCAGGAACAGGAAAAGGTTGTTATGGAAAAAGTTGGTGAAATCCAAATGAAGGCTAGGACTTAGTCAATAGTGGAACACAAATGGTAACTTCTTAGTTTAGACAAATGTTCCATGGTTATGTGAGATGAAATTAACTGGGTGGAGGGAACTCTCTATGTTGCCTTTACAACTCTCCTGTACATCAAAGCTTATTCCAATGTTTACAAAGTTTATCTTTTTTTTTTGCAGTTTTTGGCCAGGGCTGAGTTTGAACCCACCACCTCTGGCATATGAGACTGGCATCCCACTCCTACAGCCACAGGTGCTGCCCTAAAAGGTTTATCCTTTAAATATAGAGAATATTTGAGCATTTAAGGGATTTTACTCACTTAAGATAAAGCCACTGTTCTTCTATTAATATGAATCTGATTGCATAGTTTCTATCAGAAAAAAAAACTGTCCATCAAGTTTTAAATAACCCTTTGAAATTATTTATGTGCTGGCTCAGTAGCTCAAGCAGCTAGGGCAGCCACATACACAGGAGATGGCAAGTTCGAATCCAGCCTGGGCCCACCAAACAACAATGATAACAACAACCAAAAAATAGGCAGGCATTGTGGTGGGCGCCTGTAGTCCCAGCTACTTGGGAGACTGAGGCAAGAGAATCACTTAAGCCCAAGAGTTGGAGGTTTCTATGAGCTGTGACACCACAGCACTCTACCCAGGGCGGCAGCTTGAGACTCTATCTCAAAAAAAAAGAAATTGGTTATGTGCTAAAACTTAATTTCCACTGTTCATAGGAGAGGCAACATGACACGGTTTAAAGAACATTTCACTGTATAATGGTGTGTATTTGAGAGAATCATGTTAACCTTTTTTGCAACATTGGTGTTTCATTCAAAAAAACTAGAGTTGTAGTAGGCTTACTTTTAATTACCTACCAGCTCTAGAATGTTTTGATTCCATTGGGCATGGTGGTCACACCTATAATCCTAGCACTCCGAAAGGTAGAAGTTGGTGGACTGCTCAGGAGTTCAAGACCAGCCTGAGCAAAAGGAAACCCCCATTTCTACTAAAAATAGAAAAATTAGCCTGGCATCATGTTGGGCACCTGTAGTCCCAGCTACTCAGGAAGCTGAGGCAGGAGGATCTCTAGCGCCCAAGAGTTTTGGGTTGCTGTGAGCTAAGCAGATACCACAGCACTCTAGGGTGGGCAACAAGGTGAGACTCCAATCTCAAAAAAAAAAAATTTTTTTATGATTCACTTGGACAAATCTTAGTATGACTATGAAAAACGTAACTCCTTTTTATTTTTTTTTAAACCTTTTATTATAAGGACACTTGTACTAGACTGTTTTTTGCAGCTCAATTTACAATCACTAAAATGTGGAAACAGCCTAAATAAATGCCCCTCAATCCAGGAATGGATTGGCAAGTATACCATGGAATACTATTCAGCCATTTTAAAAAATGGAGATTTTGCAGCATTTGTATTAACCTGGATGGAGGTAGAACACACTATTCTTAGTGAAGCATCACAAGAATGGACAAGCATGAATACTATGTAATCAACTTTGATATGAGGACAATTAATGACACGGTGGGGCATGTGGGAAGGGGAGAGCAGACAGAGAGAGAAGGAGAGAGGGGATGAGGCAAAAGAAAATAGTGACTAATTCTCACATAAATTGGATTTAATTTTGACTAAAGTACATTACTTGAACATTAATTTTTAATTCAGCTTGTTAATATGTTGTTTAGAATATTGCATCCTCATTTATAAGTGATAGGTTTGTAATTTCCTTTTATAATAATATTTTTTCCAATTTTAATATCAGGTGTATCCAGATGAAGTAGAATGATTTTGAAGTATTTCTTATTTTTCTATTGTCCAAAAGATTTGGCATGATCTGTTTTTTTAAATTATCTTTTATTTTTATTTATAAATATTAGTTGTTTATTTTTTGAGACTTTGGGGAAAAAAAAGAAGACATTAACTGATGACTCCATACTGTACTTCAGACAAAGCATTCTATGATAGACATACTCTTATCTAACAATGTGAACGTTACTCTTTTGGCATTATTATTATTATTGCGTAACTCTTTTTTAAAAAACTGGAGAGTATCATTGGTCTGGGTGAGTCTAGAGGAACTGAGGTGCAGTGGACTTGTTGACATGTTATCGTGTCTTCACATTATCTAAAAAGTAACAATAAGGGAAGGTGCTCTGTAAGGAATCTGGAAATGCTAGGGAGGTGATTCTGGGAGGCAAATCTATGAAACAGCAAAAAAACCAAACACATCAGGGAAGATACACTCGGGCAGAGAATGGTTTAAAACCAGAGCTGTGATGGCAAGCCATATGGAAGGATGAGGCATTTAGGACAGCACTGCCTGTTCCAGGCTGTTAGGCAACGTGAAGATGGCAGCAGAGACAGGACAACTCAGGGGATTCCCCTCTGGGGCTCGGGGGCAGGGGGACTTCAGTGCATCATGGGAGAAAAGTCAGAGCTTTAAGATTAAAGGGAAGCCCGAATCCACAAGAGGAACGGACCCTCCTTTTCCAATGATGAGTGTAGTAAAGTAAATGGTTTTCTCTTAAACTGGAGGTAGAAAATGAGAGCAAACTAGCAAAGATAATGCCCTAAAGTACTGGATTACAAGAAAACCTAGCCTTCTACCAGAGGGATAGACTGCCTGAAAGAATGATTCATACTTTGAACCAGTGCCCAGTGAATAACATGAGACCAAGTATCTGTATATAATTACCTAGTAGGTTCAGAGCTGTTACCCCAGAGTTCCCTCAGATAATCTAAAATACTCTTTGCACTTTAAAACAACTCATTTCACTGGGAAAGAGGAAAAGAGGAAAGGCACCCACAAACCCTAAATGTTTATCTTTGCAAGATTAATTCTTCCTGATCAACAGAAGAATAAGGCTGCCCACACTCGGGGGCAGGGAAAGATAACCAAATTTGATTACATGATCCCAGTGAACATTTGGGTGGTCTCTTCCAAAAGCATTTAATGGCTATTTTAGATTAAGCACCGTGTCTGGGAAACACACACTATTAAGCACCGTGTCTGGGAAACACACACAAAAAAAGGATAAATAAAATCCTGCCCTTATGCTATAACATAAGGGTAGAGTCAAATATGTTTAAGGGAAATACATTATGCCTAATAGATAAAGTTAACTATCATTTATATTAATATAATGCATGAAACACGTTTACATTTATTCTCTGGAGAGACGTGAAAGCTCATAAAACCTCATGCAGTAGTTACTGTTCTTGTTATTATCCTACTCCCACTGTTACTGTGCCCCACTGTTCGCACCAACCAATGACAGATGTCCTTGGAGGCTCAAAGCACTTAGGTGACCTACTTAAGATGACACGGCCAGCGAGCAGTACAGTCAGAACCTGAACCTCGTGTTTTTTCCTGTTACAAACACAGATTTGTTGTCCCAGTCTGCTTTAGAACTTTTCTCTTTGTTTTGAATGCCCTTCAGTTCACAAAGGTGTACACAGCTGTGGATTTGCTTTTATTTACCATCCTGGACTCAATCTGCCTCTTCCACCCAGGGAACAGTATTTTCCTTGAATTGATCAAATTCCTCACTCACATCCCTTCACATGGTTGCCTCTCGCCCATTCTCTCTAGGCCTATGTTGTACAATCTTTTGTATCTCACAGCCCACTTGAACCTATAAACTTCTGCAGCACACTTAAATTATGTTGATCAAAAAAAAGCAGTAAAAAGAAAAAAAAAGATATACTTACTGTTCTGTTCTTTGAACTTCTTTCAAAAATAATTAATGATCTTTAAAAATGTTCACGGCATACCTAAGATCCTCTCATGGCACACTGGTTGAAAATCACAGCTCCAGTATCTTCGAGAATTCACTTAGATACTGCTGGACCTGTCCATCTATCCTCCAAGCTTTGCATCACCCCATGTTTTCTTTCTTTGTAACCCTCTGTGCTACATTCCTGGTGATTTCTTCAGCTCTCTTCTCCAAAGCACCAATTCTCTCATCTTTATAGATTTGGGCTAGTTCATGGTTTCAAAATCTAACTGACCTTTATTCATTAATACTATCTGTTCTTCCTTAGGAGTTCTCTACCCTCTTTTAACTTTTACATGCATTTATTACATTAGTGCTGGCAGGATGTTCCTTCATGCTAAGTAACCTACAAGTCACAACTGCTGGCTCTTCCACGTGGTAGTTTTACTCTTAAGTCCATTCTCCATGGACAAAGAGTGTTTATTTCAAGAAATCTTCCCCCCCCCAAAAAAAAGAAAGAAAGAAAGAAATCTCCCTCAGGGTTAGGGGGTGTCCCTACTCAGTAATTTTATGGATGTTTCCATAGGCAATTTATCTTTCATGTCCTATTTTATACTAATTTATCCACTTGGAGAGAAATATGGATCTCTTATCCAAAGGGATCTATTTAACTCAAAGGACATTTGTTTGAGCATATCACTTTCTCTTCAAAGTTCCGAGTTTAGGAAAAATGAAATAAACAAAATATTCTTATAATGAAATATTGTATGTAAAGTGCTTATCACAGACAGTGAAACATGGTACACATGATAAATATCTCCTCTTTCAGGGCGGCGCCTATGGCTTAAAGGAGTAGGGTGCCAGCCCCATAAGCCAGAGGTGGCGGGTTCAAACCCAGCCCCGACCAAAAACTGCAAAAAAAAAATCTTCCCTTCTTCAGTATGGTAATCAATATATTTTGACTACAGCATGTGACTGTGAAGAATCCCTTCAACTCTCTATAGTTTTTAATACTTCATTAAAGCTGCTTTTCACCTTTGTGGAAATGAATGTTTAAACAGTTTTCAAAATAAATGATTTTCTTTCTTTTTTTTTTTTTTTTGAGACGGACTCTCACTCTGTCACCCTCAGTAGATGTCGCCCTGGGTAGAGTGCTATGGCATCACAGCTCACAGCTAACTCTGGTGCTCAAGCAATCCTTCTGCCTCAGCCTCCCGAGTAGCTGGGACTATAGGTGCCCAACACATTGCCCAGCTAATTTTTGTATTTTTATTGGAGATGGGGTCTCACGCTTGCTCTTTCTCTCACTCAGACTAGTCTGAAACTGAGTTCAAGTAATCTGCCTTTTTCAGCCTTGCAGAGTGCTAGGATTACAGGTGTAAGCCACCAAGCCTGGCATAAAGTAAATGTTTTTAAATTATTTTTATTATTGTAATGTTCACACAAATTATGAAATTGATTTGCACAAGCTTTTAATTATTGGTTTTTAACCTTCTATGACTGTCTACAGATTCCATTAATTCTTCTTTTGTAATAGTTGAGCTATAATCAATCTCCTACTAAGACCAGCTTCTAAGCTGAGAAGATTAATAAACACCCTCTAAAATTATACTTGAAAGGAGTTCTAAGACAACTGCTAGTTATTACAAACCACTCAAAGGTAAGCTAACCTGACACATCACTATTACTCTCCTAGAGATTTTACAAAGATAAAGAACTGACAGAAATATATAAATATTATTTGCCTGCACTTACTGGCTGGAAAAGTAGCCCATCATAGTTAATTACAAGACTTCCCTTCATTAGACCACTACACAGCAAAACAAAAATTGAAACTATTCTTCTATCATCAATCCATCAGTTTGTAAAAGAAAAACAACAGGGAAATATTGAAAGCATTTTCAGTGAATATATTTATATTTGGAAGTTTTGCAATGAATAATGTTTTAGCATTACTTATTTTGAGGGGCAAAGATAATCCTCCCTCTTAGCTCACATGAGAAAAAAGAAGTTTGTTTCTTACCTCTGAACTTCTTGGGCGGGTTGGCAAGGTCCCCAGCCTCGGGGTGTACCACACATCTGTCATCCACTAACCTAGAAGGAAAAACATATTTACATTGTTGACTTTATCATATTCATAAAGCATACATTGCATGTAGATATCACATAAATATTTATTGAGAGTTTTAATACTCTTCTTTATTAAGAAACTTCTTAATAATCATGGATTTGTAAAAAGGTCTGCTTGTAGAGATATTAATTAAAGCAAGGTTAATAACATTGAAAAATAGGAAACATTATTAAGTGGTAGAAAATTAGTTAGATAAATCACAACAGGGACAAACCATGGAACACTGTAGAGCTATTTAAAACTCTCATAAATGAAAGACACTGACCTGAAAAATGTTCACAATATGCTGTGAACATAAATAGTAAACAATCAATAAGGTATCGCTTATGTTTAAAGATACACACACACCCCCCTCTATACAGATGAATGGAACACAGACAGTAAAATAGTACAAGTGGTCACATTACCCACCATTTTTATTTTCCACTTTTTTTTCCTGTGTGTATGTATGTTTTACAAGGAATGTATAAGCTTATGAGATCAGACTTATGGAGTGACCAGAGTGGATGATTACAACTACTTTGCCTTCATTCAAATTCCGGCTCAGCCATTTTCTACTTAGGTGATTTTCGACTTCCTTCTTTATACTTCAAAAATAAGCATAAGAGTGCCTACCTCATAGCATAATTAGGATTAAATAACTTGATGTTTTTTAAGTACCCAGTACAGTTTCTGGAAGATTTTGCTTAATTGATCAATAAAATTAAGAACCTTGTCTGTTCCATTCTTCATCATATACTCTGCTTGTAGAAGAGTGGCTGACACATAGCAAGGGCTCAACAAATATTAGTCAAATGACTAAACTGGCTTTATAGTTAAAAACATGCCAAACTCTATTAAAATATTTATAAAAAGCAAATTTGCAGGACGATTCCAAGACAGAAAAGCTGAACTCTGAATTGAGATCCAGAAAACATGAATCTCCTGTTCAAAGAGAAAGACTCACTAATGTTCATTTCTCCATTGATTAAGTAGTAGGAATAACAAAGTTCCTTCCCAGGATATGTATTGTGAAAATACTTATGAATTGATTACATGTACTTGAGTTCATTTAAAGAAAGATGCCCAAGTTATGACTTTCTGTTTTGATTTTTTTTTTTTAAGTATCAACCAGACTTACTAGCATGCATCAACTCCAGAGCAGGATAAACCTATTGAAGTAGGATGATCAACCAAACCAAAATGAAACTTTTGGTTCCTGGTTTATCTAGTTAACGGAAGTAGATACTTCCTAATCACCAGATTTCTCTATGAGATCCAAGTTCCACAAAACAAAATACTCATTTGGTCAAGCAGTATAGTTCTTACTTTGGTTTTATATATATATATACTTTATTTGCACTGGTTTACTAAAATGTGGTTTTACAACAGCTGCCAGGCATGCAAGAAATTCTTTTCAAGAGTCTTTAGAAATTGTTTTCTTAGAAACAGGAAGTCTCATTGGATCAAGAGAAAGCAAACTCAAACTTGTACAATGTACAACTTCAGTCTGTAACAGTGAATCCAAAAGGCTCAATAGTACGGAGACTATCACAACATAATATTTAAATAAAAACAGTATGAGAGAAGATCAGATTTTCTAATTGGCCGAGACATGTTAAGGATTCAAAATACAATGATCAGCCTGGCGCGGTGGCTCACACCTATAATCCCAGCACTCTGGGGGGCCGAGGTGGGTAGATCACTTGGGTTTAAGAGTTCCAGACCAGCCCAATGAAGAGTGAGACCCCGTCTCTGAAAATAGCCAGGCACTGTGGTGGATACCATAGTCCCAGCTACTCGGGAGGCTGAGGCAAGAGAATCACTTTAGTCCAAGAGTTCGAGGTTGCTGTGAGCTATTACTCTATGAAAGGTAACAAAATGAGACTATCTCAAAAATAAACAAAAAGAACACAATTAACAAGAAATAATGGTCTTATTTATACCACCCAAAAATTATGTAAGAAGTGACATTGATATTATTCTAATTTTTGGTGCTGGCCCATTCCCACAAAAATACAAACTCCTACAAATGCCACTAAGCCCCCATCTGCAGGAGCCATTTGTCAAGAGGGACAGGAATGAAAGCTATAAATCAGATCGCAGAACATTTTTTTAGACACAGTCTCATTCTGTTGACCCAGCAAGAGTGCAGCCAAGTCATCACAGCTCACTGAAAACTCAAACTCCTAGGCTCACGAGATCCTCCTGCCTCAAGCCTCCTGAGTAGCTATGATAACTAGCATAGGCCATGATGCTGGCTAATTTTTGTATTTTTAGTAGAGATAGGATCTTGCTCTTTCTCAGGCTGGTCTCAAACTCATAAGCTCAAGGAGTCTTCAGTTCTCTCAGAGTGTTAGGATTATAGGTGTGAGCCACCACACCCAGCCACAGTGCTTTTATGTAGACACTATGTCTATCCTCAATTACCTGATAGCCGGATAAAAACAATAATTAGGAGTAACTTCGGTTCTAAGAATTTGTCCTATTCCTTATACACAAACTTCTGTGAAGATTACAAAGGTGAAAATTTCATTTTGTAGACATAAAGTACTGGAATTGCATTTGGCAAAAATGGAAGGAAGAGAAGAAACAGAAAGTCTGAATCTGGTCTACGACATGTATGATCCCTGACATTAAAAGTCAAACAAGGGCTCGGCGCCTGTGGCTCAACAGGCTAAGGCGCCAGCCATGTATACCTGAGCTGGCGGGTTCGAATCCAGCCCAGGCCCGCCAAACAACAATGACAGCTGTAACCAAAAAACAGCCTGGCATTGTGGCAGGCACCTGTAGTCCCAGCTACTTGGGAGGTGGAGGCAAGAGACTCGCTTGAGCCCAGGAATTAGAGGTTGCTATGAGCTGTGATGCCACAGCACTCTATCCAGGGTGACAGCTTGAGGC
>CAUYON010017558.1:0-24155 GCA_963573935.1 Arctocebus calabarensis
ACTTTACCTCTTTCATGTTTACATGGAAGGGGCAGGAACATATTCTTCTTAGCAAAATATCTCAGGAATGGAAGAAAAAGTATCCAATGTACTCAGCCCTACTATGAAGCTAATTTATAGCTTTCATATGAAGGCTATAACTCAAGGCCATTCCTTAAGTGAACCTGACTCTCCCACTTGCTTTGTGTTGCTCGAAAGTGGTTACCAGTGATACTGTAATCGCTTCTGGGTGACCTGCAGCCTGCGGAGGGCAGGGTCTGTTCTTGCTCACCATTGTATGCCGGTAGGAGGCGTGCACCCTGCCTGGCATAGGGCCGATCCTTTTAGTAAGCAGCTAGCCTTGTAAGAGAGTGAGTTTCTCTCCATTCTCTTTCCTTTCCTGACCCCGTTTCCAGGCTTCGATGCAGCCCCACTCTGCCATCTCTAACCAGGGTAGGCAGGATTTCCTGCAGGGCCCAGGTGTGGCCAGCGGATTCATCCTGAAGGTCACTCTGATGGGTGGATCTGGCTGCTACTGGAGTGCGCAGTTTAAGAACTCGCCCCACTCAGCTGCTCTGGAAGGAGCACCACGCCTATCATCTGCTTTGAGCACGGAAGGGAAAATTTGTAGTGGCACCTGTTCCTCAATTTGGCCAAGGTCACTCTGTATCTAATGTTGATCTCTGCTTGTTTGTTGTCATCTTGGTTTTTGAAGCTCAGTGCATTGGCCTTCAGAGCCTCTTGGAACCCTGGCATTTGTACTTCGTGTATAGCAAGGAGAAAAGTATGACGGAAGGAGTTGGTACTTCCAAGTCAGAAAGGGTCTATGTGTTGCTGAACGCTTCTGGGTCTTGGTGACTTTGTCTGTCTAGTATGGATACATTAGCTGCCCCTGAAGGTATGATGTTATAAATGGGATATTATATCCCGAGTACAATCACAAAATGCCTAGTGAGTGCTGCTTACAGTCCTTTGCCTTCAAATTATTTCTTTTGTTTCTCTCGCTAACCTTATAATGCAAGGCAAGGGTCATTATTCCCATTTATGTATGAAAAAATCTAATCTCAGGATGAAGGAAGGCGAGGAAGAGGGGAAGGGAGGAGGGTGGGTTGATAGAGGGAGGGTTAGTAGGGGGACCACACCCATGGAGCATATTGCAAGTACAAGTTGGATCTATCAGGTGTAGAACACAAATGTCTTAACGCTGTAATTGGGTAAATGAGGTGAAGGCTAAGTTGGTTAGTAGGATGTAAGCTCTCCAATTTGTACAAATAATCAACACATTGAATCCCATAATGGCATAAGTGTATTCATAATCTATGTACAAATGACTTAATAAAAAAGAAAGAAAGAAAGAAATCTAGTCTCCGAGAAATTAGTAACAAATGGGCAAGTTACATAGCTACCACCTAACAGAACCAGGGCTATAATTCCAAGTTTTCAATCCCAAATTCTTTCCTCTTCACTTCTGCTCTTCTTTGGTGAAAAAAATGTCTATATGTAAAGGGAAATTTGAAATTTGGATGAAATTAAATTCAGCAATGCTTTCAGAGTACTGGCAAGCAGCTCCATCATGGGCTTTTTGTTTTTTAGATTGAATCTCTATCACCCTGGGTAGAGTCCACGTCATCATCTTAGCTCATAGCAACCACAAAATTTTGGGCTCAAGCAATCCTCTTGCCTCAGCCTCCTGAGTAGCTAGGAGTCCAGGTGCACAATGCCTGGCTAGTTTTCTAATTTTTAGTAGAGACAGGATCTTGCTCCTGCTCAGTCTGGTCTCAAACACCTGAGCTCAAGCAATCCTCCTGCCTTGGCCTCCCAGAGTGCTAGGATTATAGGGGGGCACCACTGCACCAGCCTCGTCTTGGAGTCATAAAGGCCTAAGGCAGACTCTGCTTCAAGGAACTTGTGTTGAAGGGGAAGGCACAAGCTGGTTTGGTCAGTGTGAACAAAATGCTGTGGATTCAGGAATGCTCATACTATAGCAGCCATGGTATTATAGATTCATAAGAACTTTGTAAGCTGAGAGGGCCCTGAAATGTCTGCTTCATTGTGTTGTATGCGTGGGGCTATAGAGCGTGGTGTCAGCTGAGCGCAAAGTATGGACAGTCTTGGGAGATTGGACATTAAAATAGTAATAAATATTTAAATGGCAGTCAAGATAGAAGACATCCCAAGGCAGCACATTTTTACATTTAATGAATTTAAAGAGTTTCTAATGCATTAAAGAGGGAGACAGCATCTATTGTAGGAGTCCGGGGGAGAGAATGATGCAGAGGTCCTCAGCCGAGTGCCGTCATCTCATCTTCACAGAGATCCCACATCACTTGCCGTGGTGGCCTTTACTAATGTATCTGTCAGAATCCACCTCAAGCAACAGAAACCAGATTCACAGGGGCTTCAGCACGCACACACACATACACACAGAGAAATTAATAATTGTTTTTGGCTCATGTGAGTGGAAACCCAGTGGTGCTAGACATAAGAATGGCGGGTCCCAGGTCTAAGTATCAGGAATCTAGAGTTCTTTCTTAGCTTTCCCCAGGTGATGGGAGGAGACACAGGTGCACGCCCATGCTCCCCACAGGTGCGGCGGAGCTCTTTGCTAATACTTCCGCAGAGCCCCAAAGCTAATATATACATTAAATTAATCCATTAATTTCTTTTAAATGTCACTTTAACTATATCCCCCAAATGTAAGGTATGTGATGTGTTCATTCATTTTCAGTTATAAATGTTTTATTGTTCCAATTATGATTTCCTCTTTGACCCATAAATTATTTTAAAATGTGGTTTCTTGTTTCCAAAAGCATTTTTATAATTTTTAAAGATTCCTTTATTTCTAGTGGTATTGAAATCATAAGGTGGTCTAGTTGTATTTTTGAAGCTTCTTTTGTGGCCTTCTACAAAACACTAATGTTTATAAGTCTTCCACATGTATTTGAAATTACTGTGTGTTCTTTGATTGTTTTCCATCCCTCCTCATGCTGGTTTTATCCCCCTGGTGCTTTGTCTTTTGTGTGTTTCAGGATATTATGGACTAAATTTTTTTTTTTAATTTTTATTAAATCATAATTGTGTACATTGGTGCGATCATGGGGCACAATGTGCTGACTTTATATACAATCTGAAATATTTTCATTGAACTATTTAACATAGCCTTCATAGCCTTTTAATCACTACATGAAGACATTTATATTCTACATTTAGTAAGGTTCACTTGTACCCTTCTAAGATGCACCGTAAGTGTGATCCTAGCAATCACCCTCCCTCCACCCATCCTCCCCCTCCCCTCCCCTCCCTTGCCCTTTCCCCATTTCTTGTGCTATAACTGGGTTTTAGCCTTCATATGAAAGCTATAGATAAGCTTCATAGAGGGCTGAGTACATTGGATACTTTTTCTTCCATTCTTGAGATACTTTGCTAAGAAGAATGTGTTCCAGCTCCATCCATGTAAACACAAAAGAGGTAAAGTCTCCATTTTTCTTTAAGGCTGCATAGTATTCCATGGTATACATGTACCACAATTTATTAATCTGTTTGTGGGTCAATGGGCACTTGGGCTTCTTCCATGATTTAGCAATTATGAATTGGGCTGCAATGAACATTCTGGTACAGATGTCTTTGTTATAATGGAATTTTTGGTCTTCAGGGTATATACCTAGTAAAGGAATTATAGGATCAAATGGCAGGTCAATTTTTAGATCTCAAAGTATTCTCCAAAGATCCTTCCAAAAGGAACGTATTAGTGTGCATTCCCATCAGCAGTGTAGAAGTGTTCCCTTTTCTCCACATCCACACCAACATCTCTGGTTTTGGGATTTTGTTACTTGGGTTAATCTTACTGGAGTTAGCTGATATCTCAAAGTAGTTTTGATTTGCATTTCTCTGATGATTAAAGATGGTGAGCATTTTTTCATGTATATGTAGGCCTTGTACCTGACTTCTTTAGAGAAGTCTCTCTTCAAGTCTTTTGCCCATCCTGAGATGGGATCACTTGTTCTTTTCTTGCTAATACATTTCAGTTTTCTGTGGATTCTGGGTATTAAACCTTTGTCGGAGACATAACCTGCAAATATTTTCTCCCATTCTGAGGGCTGTCTGTTAGCTTTACTTACTGTGTTCTTGGCTGTACAGAAGCTTTTAAATTTGATCAGGTCCCAGTAGTGTATCTTTGATACTGCTCCAATTGCCTGGGGAATCCTCCTCATAAAATATTCACCCAGGCCAATTCCTTCAAGAGTTTTCCCCGAACTTTCTTCTAGAAAATTTTTATACTTTCATGTCTTAAGTTTAAGTCTTTAATCCAGTGAGAGTCTTAGTTAATGGTGAGAGGTGTGGGTTCAGTTTCAGCCTCTTAGAGGTTGCTAGCCAGTTCTCTCAGCACCATTTGTTAAATAGAGAGTCTTTTCCCCACTGAATGTTTTTAGTTGGCTTGTCAATGATCAAGTAATGGTAAGAAGCTGAATTCATCTCTTGGTTCTCTATTCTGTTCCAAACATCTACCTCTCTCTCTCTTTTTTTTTTTTTTTTTGCCAGTACCATGCTGTTTTGATCACTATTGATTTATAGTACAGTTTCAGGTCTGGTAGTGTGATTCCTCCTGCTTTGTTTTTATTTCTGAGCAATGTCTTGGCTATCGAGTTTTTTTCTGATTCCATATAAAATGAAGTATTGTTTTTTTAAGATCTTTAAAATATGACAATGGAGCTTTAATCAGAATTGCTGTAAAAATGTATATTGCTTTGGGTAGTATAGACATTTTAACAATATGGATTCTTCCTAGCCATGAGCATGGTATATTTTTCCATTTGTTAACATTTTCATCTATTTCTTTTCTTAAAGTTTCGTAGTTCTCTTTATAGAGATCGTTCATATCCTTTGTTAGGTAAACTCCCAAATATTTCATCTTCTTTGGTACTACCGTGAAAGGAATAGAGTCCTTGACTGTTTTTTCGGCTTGGCTATTGTTGGTGTATATAAAGGCTACAGATTTATGGGTGTTGATTTTGTAGCCTGAGATGCTGCTGTATTCCTTGATCACTTCTAAAAGGTTTGTAGTAGAATCCCTGGTGTTTTCCAGATATACAATCATATCATCTGCAAAGAGTGAAAGTTTGATCTCTTCTGACTCTATAAAACTCATAGTCTTATATGCCCACATACAGAAGACAGAAAGATCACAAATCAACGATCTGAAGGAAAAGAAAATCAACAACAAACCCAAGAGAAGAGAAGAAATAGAAAATATCAGAGTGGAACTGATTGAAATTGAGAACAAAAGAACTATACAGAAGATTAAGGGACCAAAAAAATTGGTTGTTTGAAAAAATAAACAAAATTGGAAGCCTCTAGGTAGATTAATCATCATTGGAAGAGAAAGGACTTAAATAAGCTCAATTAAAAATGAAAAAGGGATAAATCCCAATGATGTCATGGATGCAGAATATCTTGGAATAGTCTAAAAATCTCTATGATCACACACTTCAAAACATTGAGGAAATTGATGAATTTTTGGAGACACACAACCTTCCTAGTATCAATGAGGAAAATCTAGAACTCCTTAATAAACCAATATTAACCACTGAAATTGAAGGAGCAATAGGAAATCTTCCAAGAAATAAAAAGTCCTTGACCAATGGTTTTACCCACAAATATTACCAATTCTACATAGAAGAGCTGTCACTTGAAAATCAGGCAATTAAGTTCATAAACTCACCTGAAAAAGAGTGCTACATACCTCAATATTTCAAAGATGACTGTAGTGATATTCAGTAATGAGGTATGTAGCACTTTTCTAGGATGAGTTTACAAACTTAATTGTATGAGTTTGTATACAATTTGTATACAGTTTGTATACCACATAAGTTATTCCTTAACATGGAGAAGGAAGGACTCCACCATAACTCATTCTACAAATCCAATATCACCTTGCTGCCAAAGCCAGGAAAGGGCACAACTGAGAATTAAAATTACACACTAATATCCCTTATGAATCTAGATGCTAAAATTCTCAATAAAATCTTAGCAAACTGAATTAACCTACACCTCAAAAAACTAATTCATCAGGACAAAGTGGGCATTATCCCAGGGATGTAAGAATGGTTCAACATACGCAAATCAATAAATGCAATGCATCACCTAAATATATGCACAAACAAGGATCATATTATCCTTTCAAAAGTTTCTGAAAAAACATTTGACAAAATACAGCATCCTTTAATGATAAAAATGCTTACCCAAGTAGGCAAAGATGGAGCTTACCTTAAAATTGTAAAGGCCAGAGGCAGAAAAATATAGAACAAGAACAGAATATTCCCTGAGAGAGTTATGGGATCATTCCAAGAAATAAAACATCTGAATTATAGGGATTCCAGAAGAAGAAGAGGATGGTCCTAAAGGCACAAATTATCTCATCCAAGACATGATAGAGAACTTCCTATGTATTGTGAGAGATACAGAAATTCAGACAGTAGATAGTTTCAGAACCCCAGCAGGACTCAGTCCAAACAAAGCATCTCTTAGCCACATTGTAATTGATTTTTCCAATGTTTATATGAAGCAGAAATTTCCCTAACCAACCAGACTTAAGAAAAGTACTACTTACAAAGAAAAAGTATTAGAATGACTACAAAGCTGAAACTTCCCAAGCCAGAAGAGGATGGTCATTGACCTTCAACCTTCTTAAACAAAACCATTTCCAGCCCAGAATCTTATATCCTGCTGAAGTGAGTTTAATTTGTGATGGAGAAATCAAATACTTCACTGATACCCACAAGCTGAGGAAAAGTGCCATGATTAGACTACAGAAAGTACTCAGATCTATTTTTTATAATAAATGAAAGGATGGCACACCACCAAAGTAAACCTACCCAGAAATTAAAGAACAAAGCTTAGCTTCCACAATGGTGAAAGGCATAAAAATAAGCTCTAGATCTCTGAAAAATAAGATGACCAAAAGTCTGCCATATCTATCAATTCTCTGAATTAATGTGAACTGTTTGAACTCTCTTTTAAAGAGGTTTAAAATGGCTGACAGGATACAAAAACTCAAGCCAGGAATCTGTTGCCTACAAGGAACTCACCTTACCTGAAAGAATAAAACAAGTCTCAGAGTGAAGAGATGGGCAATAGTATTCCAGGCAAAGGAAAGCAGAAGAAAGCTCGGGTTGCAATCTTGTTTGCAAATACAATTGGGTTCAAACCAACAAAAATAATTAAAGACAAAGATGGACACTACATACTGGTCAAAGAAACACACAATATGAAGAGATTTCAATAATTAACATCAATGCTCCCTATCTGAATTGTTCCTCAATATATAAAACAAACCTGAACTGATAGGAACAATATGGTTTCTTCCCACAGTATAATATTGGAATTTTTAGGGACCTCATTGGCAGTACTAGAAATATCCTCCAATCAGAAACAAAACAAATAAATAATGGACTTAAACAAGACCCTATAACAAATAGATTTAACAGACATTTATAGAGCATTTTATCCTAACAAACCTGAATACACATTCTTTTCATCAGCCCAAGGATCAGCTTCCAAAATTGATCATATATTAGACACAAGTCTAACCTCAACAAATTCAAAATAGAAATTATCTGTATCTTCTGAGACCATCATGGACTAAAAGTTCAACTCAGGGCAGTGCCTGTGGCTCAAGGAGTGGAGCACCGGCCTCTTAGAACTGGAGGTGATGGGTTCAAACCCTGCCCCGGCTGTCACACATCACTTCTGACACTTCCTGCCAGGGTCCAGGACTGGCCAGGTATTGGGCCCAGCTTAACTAGGTTCCGGACGTGGACCACTAAGTTACATTGCTCATGTTCAGTTTCTTTTAGGCGCATAAAGGCTATCTACTTTAGCTGGAGAGAGAGAGTCTTAGAAAGAATAAAGCAGTCTTCTTAGAAAGATAGATCTTAGTCTTTAGTAGAGCTTAGTAATCTTCAGCAGAGAGATACCATGCTGGTGTTCTGCAGGCAGGCAGCAGAGGAGACAGAGTAAGCGGGTTTGTGATAGAATGCACATGCTCCTTTACTGCCTTCTCCTCCAGCCTAATATAAGGTTAATCTCATACCTCTAAACACCACAGATGTAAAGATTGTCAATTTACCACTGCTCTCATCTCGTGAGCTCTCAAGCTTGTTAGGAGAGCTAAGTCCCTCCCAACACCCTTTCCACTTAGGTGTTCCATTATTGACCTGTATAGGTATTTCTTATAACTCTCACTCCTCCTAGCCATAGAGTATATGGGCTCCAACACCCAGCCAAAACTGAAACAAACAAATAAACAAACAAAAGTTCAACTCAACTGCAATGGAAATCTTCATAGTCAAATAAATCATCAAAACTAAGTAACCACATGCTGAGTGATAGCTGGGCCACAGAGGAGATCATTATATTTCTGGAACAAAATGATAATGAAGCCACAAACTATCAAAACCTGTGAGATACTGCAAAGCCAGTCTTAAGATAGATTTTTTTTTTGAAGAGGGAAATTTAAAGCATTATATGCCTTCATCAAAAAATCAAAAAGAGAGCAAGTCCACAACCTAATGGGCCATCTCAAACAACTGGAAAAGGAGGAACAATCTAATCCCAAACCCAGTAGAAGAAAATAAATAATCAAAATTAGAGAAGAACCAAATGAAATTGAAAACAAAATAATTATTCAGAAGATCAGAAAAACAAAAAGTTGATTCTTTGAAAAGATTAATAAAATTGATAAACTCTTGGTTAGAGCAACACGAAACAGAAAAATAAGTCTCTAATAACTAAAATTAGAAATGATAAAGGGAAAATAACAACAGATGTCACAGAAATACTAAAGACTCTCAACAATTACTACAAAAACTCTATTCCCAGAAATATGAAAATGTAGAGGAGACGGACCAATATTTGGAAACACAATACCTTCCAAAACTCAGTCAGAAAGATTTAGAAATCTTGAATAGACCAATATTCAAGTACTGAAATAGCATCAATTATACAAAATATCCCAGAAAAGAAAAGCCCAGGACCAGAATTTTATCAAACCTTCAAGGAGGAGCTAGTTCCATAATGCATAAACTTTTCCAAACCATATAGAAGGAAAGAATCCTCTCCAAACACATTCTATGAAAAAAATATTACCCTGATCCCTAAAACAGGAAAGAACCCAACAAAAAAAGAAAACTAAAGATCACTATCATTAATGAGTATCAATCCAAAAATATCTAATGAGATATTCACAAATAGAATATAATGACACATCAAAAAGTTGTACACCATGATCAAATGAGTTTTATTCCAGAGACACAAGTTGGTTCTACATACACAAATCCATAAATATAATACACCACATAAACTGAATTAAAAATAAAGACCATAGGATTCTTTCAATTGATGAAGAAAAGGCTTTTGATAATATCCAGCATCCTTTCATGATAAAAACACTCAAGGAAATAGGCTTAGGTGGAACACTCCTTAAACTAATAGAAGCTATTTACAGCAAATCCACAGATAATATCATATTGAATGGAGTAAAACTGAAAACATTTGCACTTAAATCTGGAACCAGGCAAGGATGCCCACCTTCCCCACTGCCATTTAACATAGTATCAGAAGTCTTAGCCATCACAATCAGGTAAGAGAAGCAGATCAAAGGAATCCAAATGGGGAGAGAGGAGGTCAAACTCTCCTTCTTTGCAGATGACACGATCTTATACCTGGAAAACCCAAGGGACTCAAAGCTCTTAGAAGTGATCAAACAATTTAACAGCATCTCAGGATACAAAATCAATACCCACAAATCATACAGGCCAACAATTGTCAAGCTGAGAATAATCAAAGAACCTAACCTTTGACAATAGCAACAAAGAAGATGAAGTACCTGAGAATACATTTAGCAAAACTTTGAGAAAGTCTTTAAGAAAGAAGATCAAAATCTCAAAGTTTCCTAATTCTCTTTGTAGAGATCTTTCATGCTTTTGTTAAATGTATTCTCAGGTACTTCATCTTCTTTGTTTGCTATTGTCAAAGGGATAGGGTGGCTGGGAAGTTTCCTAATTCTCCAAAGTTTCCTAATTCTCTTTGTAGAGATCTTTCATACTTTTGTTAAATGTATTCTCAGGTACTTCATCTTCTTTGTTGCTATTGTCAAAGGGATAGGGTGGCTGGGAAGAATCAACATTGTTAAAATGTCCATACTACCCAAAGCAATTAATAGATTTAATGCAATTCCCATCAAAGCACCAATGCCATACTTTAAAGAATTGGAAAAAAATAGTATTGAGATTCGTATGGAACCAGAAAAAAACATACGCTGGGGAAAAGAGTCCCTATTCAATAAAATGGTGCTGGGAAAATTGGATAGCCACATATAAAAGATAGAAAGGATCTGTACCTTTCACCACTCAGAAAAATTAATTCATGATGAATCAAAGAGTTAAATGTAAGACATGAAAATACAAGAATTCTATAAGAAAATGTTGGAAAAGTTTTATGAAAGATTTTGTGAAGAAGACCTCAAAAGCAATCACAGTAACAACAAAAATAAACAACAGGGACCTGCTCAAATTTAAAAAGTTTCTACACAGCCAATGGCACAACCAATAAATTAAATAGATAAACCACAGAATGGGATACAATATTTGTGTGCTATAGTTCTGATGAAGGGCTGATAACCAGAAGGAGAATTTACAAAGTAAATTTCTTGCTGCTCAAGAAAATCAGCAAGAAAAAAATAAATAAATCCATTAAAAAGTGAGTAAAAAATAAGAATAGAAAAATTTCAAGGGAAGATAGTTTAATGGCAGAAACACATGAAAAAATGTTCAACATTTCTTATCATTAGGGAAATACAAATCAAAACCACAATGTGATATCACCTAATTCCAATGAGAGTGGCTATTACTAAAACATCCCTAAACAACAAGTGCTGGCATGAATGCAGAGACAAAGGAACACTTATACACTGTCAGTGGGACTGCAAACTGGTTCCACCTGTATGGAAAGCTGTATGGAGATACCTCAAAGAAATTGAAGTAGACCTACCATTGGCTACTGCAATTCTGTCACTGGGATTTCCCATAGGAAAAAAAGGTCATTTTATGAAAAAAAAAAAATCCCTGCACTCAAATGTTTACAATTCACAATAAAAAAGACAGGGAAACAACCCAAGTGCCCACCAATACTTGAATGTACTGATAAAATGTGGTATATACATATTTTCAGTCATAAAAAATAATAGCGATCTAGTATCTTTTGTGACAACCTGGTTGGAACTGGAAACAATTCTTCTAAGTGAAACATCACAAGAATGGAGAAAAAAACTCATGTACTCAATCAAATTTGGAGCTAATCAACCAAGACTTAAGTGCACATATGGAAGTAAATCTTAATGAAAATCAAGCTGGGGAAGGGTGGAAGAGGGGTTGGGCGAATTCATATCTATTGAGTATAGTGCATACTACCTGGGTCAAGGGCTCACTTAGACTAAAACTGTACAAACTAAAGTATGTAAACAAAACATTTGTACTCCTTAATATTCTGAAATTTAAAAAATGCATAACAATCATAAGTGTAAATACCTATAACAGAATTTCAAAAATACATAAAGTGAATAATGATAGATCAGAAAGGGGAAGTGGTCAAATCCACAATTAGGATTAGAAACTTTAACATTTCTTCCTTAGTTATTGACAGAAGAATGAGGAGGAAATAATATAAGTGACTTGAGCAAGACTCTAAACTAAATTTACCTAATGGAAAGTTACAGAAAAATCTAACTGATAATAGTGGAATATAAATCCTTCACAAGTCTAAATAAAATATGAATCAAGGTAGAACAATTTTAGGCTATTCTAAATTCTAGACAAACTATAAATAAAGAAGACAAACGTTAAATAACCTCAAAAATAGAAATCATAAAATGTATTTTCTTCTATCATATGGAGTTAAATTAATAAACAATAGCAGAAAGATATGTGGATAATCCCTAAATATTTAAAAATTGCAAAACTCAATAACTCCTATATCAAAAAGGAACTCTTTAAAAATCCTTTGAACTAAATGAAAATTAAAATATAAAATTTGTGGGATCCTGTTATAGTAATATATAGAAGAAAATGTATATCAATTCATTGTTACATTGTAATAATATAAAACTTACAAATTATTCATGTAAAATGTATGCAGTTTGTTGCATGTTAATCATATCTCAATTAGTCTATTTTTAAAAGCCACCTACAACAACACAATGTAAAATATTAGTAACAACACGTTAGTGGGTACTCATATTTAATGACTTTACCATCTATATTTAAGGGGTGGAGTCTTGGTCACTGGGACCCTTACCACAGCCTCTATCAAGTCTAAATATTGTCAATATTATCAGTTTTCTTTTAGTTCTTTATAAAAGCGACTGAGGAGTGGCACAATTTCTGGAACTCAGGGGAGATTGGACCAATTTTCAATTATCAGCAATCCATTAATATAACTTAAAAGTAGATCATTTCTTCTGAGGGGCTTACTGACTGTTCACTTTCTAAATCCCCAGATACCATTATTCTGTGATAGAAAGAGTGCCAGGACATTACTGAATTAGAGCTAAAGAACCCAAAGATCGGGCAGGAAATACTCTTGTGTCTAACCCTCATCCACAGTCTAATGACTTACTTGAACTCCAGAATCCAGGAAAAATATCTTTCCAGGTCCTTCAATAGTTGCCTGAAGGTGGTTCAGCAGTGCTATAAAACCAACTGTCAGGAACACTTAAGGAAAGTCAAAGCTTACCAGAGCTTCTACCTATCACCTGATGGCCAAACTTTATTTCCTGCCATGTGAAATCAATATCACTTCATAGGGAAAACAGCAAGGTGTCTGTTTTACACTCTATGAAATCTTAAATGCTCAAACACAGCTGCAGTTTATCCTGAATTGTCCAAGAAGTTTCTGTGTTATGCTACTTATTTGCAACAGACACGTTACCACATGCCATGTCTTGGCCTGAGATGTTATCTGAAACAAGGGTGTCTTTCTTCCTGTGTTTTTCCCCGGATCTCCATACCAAGACCATGTAGGGAAAGAATTAAGGGGAATTTTTTCCATATTAAGTGTTAATCCTTTGCAGGTTACTCTTGTAAACATAATTCAGTTTTCTCTTACTCATCCAGCCCATACTGAATACTATCTTTTTCTATTTTTCCTACACCAGTTCTGTCTTCTCCCTAAAGGCTATATTGCATTCAATTTAGAAAACTGTAAAGAAAAACACTTGGAAAATAATTTTTAATGCCTTCATTTTCATTAACGAAACAATGGAATTTTTACAATAATAGGAACCAGGTCAAGGCTTAGGCAACCTCTGCTGAAAATTGTCTGATCCATAGATGATTTTATTTATCTTTTTTTTTAATCAAGTTACTATGAGGGTACAAATTCTCAGATTACATTGTTCTCACTTTCAGGGTAAAGTTCCAGTTGTAAAAGAGCTCCTCACCCAGAGGGTATGTTACATACCCTCACTATGTGCATGGTAGGTGAGATCCCTCTTCAGACCCTCCCTCCTTCTATCAATTATCCTCCCCATCCCTCCACCTCCCTCTACCCATGTATTAGACTATCTTTGTGTTTTATTGATCATATGAGTATGTACTTGTTTATATACTGGTTTCATATTAGTATGGAGTACATTGTATATTTATTTTTTCCATTCTTGTGATACTTTATTGATTGTATTTTAAAAAGACAAGTACCTTGGGTGGCACCTGTGGCTCAAGGAGTAGGGCGCCAGCCCCATATACCAGGGGTGGCGTGTTCAACCCCGGCCCTGGCCAAAAAAAAAAAAAAAAAAAGAAAAGTACCACCAAGTTCTGGTATAAAATGAGGCTCAGGTAGGGCATAACTTAAAGATATAGAGGATCATAGACACATCCTCAAATTTTCATTATTCCATAGAAAGCTATGTTTGACTCAGGCATAGCTAGACTGCAGACATCTTGGCCAAGGTTCCTGAGGGAGGAGCCTCTGCTGTTGTAATGCTCTACTTATTTAAGGGACCAGAGCAAAAAACATCTATGTGACTCTAAAACAAAGGTGGCTTTAGCATCAAGGAAGTGGCTAGTCTTAGCCTGTTCTGTTGAGCTAGCTTGGACTAAGCCATTTCTCTGCTGAACTCCTGGAAGAAGAGGTTGAAAGTTAAGCCATCCAAAATTTTTCCTCTACAAATTCTGACCCTTGGAGGATCAGTAAATATTTCTTTTCATTATAAGTCTCTGCCTAGGGGAAAAATGGAATTCCATTGTTCCCCCCATGTCTAAAGACTCTACCCACATTCCAGGATGGAACCAGTGAAGGCTGACTAATATAGTTCTGTCATAAGCCCCTTTGAAATTTAGCAGTATTGTCTGTGCTTGGACTAGAGTAATGAGTTTCACATGATCCAAGGTTGATATTCTTTCATTTGTAGAAACTTTAGACTTACATAATAACTTCCAGCTAAATAAACCTGCTAGAATTTTGATCAAAGATAATTGGTATATTGAGACTTCCAGTCCCTGATTGTGGGTGTTGCTCTATTTATTTAGCTCATCCTTAATTTATCTGACTACTAGCAAGGATAATAACTTTGTGTTAGAGTTTTATCTCTGAAAATTACATAATAAAAACTTGTTTTAGATGAGGATTTTAGAAAACTGACTTTAGAACATGTAAAGTTGGGTGCAGGAAGTTTGTTGGGGTATATGCTTTTTATCAACACCAATAGTCAAGTGAAATAGGTAGTAATTCTTTTTCTTTGAAGAATAGGAAATTATTTTTCTTTGAAAAAAGAATTCTCAAAGTGTAATGGAGTTAAAACAAATAGAAATTCCACTGGAAAAGAGGATGGCCCTTTAGGGGTGTCCAGACTTAAGTGTCCAGACTTAAGTGGGTAGGCCAGACCTTTACACCACAAGGAATAGATATTAGTACAAGCTGCTCATGTGCCTGAAGGTAATATATGAACTTTGGTAAGGGTCCTTGCTTTGGCTGACAGTAATTCCAATAAGGCACTTACCTGAGATATTGTAACCATCAAATGTTCTAAGCATATTGGGGAATGGGTGATTCAGTCCTCAATGGAGATCTGAGTGATCCACCAGAGCATAACTGTCTACCACCCGTGCAGAGGTACATGGGAATTTATTTAGGAGTCTAAGTATTGTCGTGTCCTAGTGACATCACGACTGGTTGGAAAGCCACAACCAATACATACCATCTGCCTTTTCTACCCATTCCAGATTTCTCTCATCTGCTATTATTCTGCTATACAGCATCTCTGTGAGTCTATGTAGCTCAACTGGTATAAGCTTATTCCTTACCCCTAAAAAGGTCTACTAAGACCTTTTGTCTATGACCTCTGAAGGTATAGTTGTATTTTCTCATTTTATATAATGATTTGACAAAGGAGATAGCAAAGGGGCAAGAGTTAGCTTTTGAGCATTATGCAAAGGTTCTAACTCTTAAATATGGCCTGATATACAGTTCTCAAAATGCATCACACTGTACCAAAAATGGGTAATTTATGGTATGCAAATGACAGTTCAATGAAATTTATTTTTTAAAAAATTTAGAAATGGAATACTAAAAGAAAGCCCTGTGGATTACCTGGGTGCCAAATTATTTAAATTATATACTAATAACCTTAAGAATTTGATTAGTTGAACTGAATCATAGACTTAGTTTTACTCACAAAACAGTTTCATTACAAATAATAAAGTAGAGCGAACAGCAGAAGAAATATAAACATTGAACAGGATTCAGGATTCTTAGTAGCAAGTTTATTGGTCCATCTATTACTAGGTTTTATTAAATGGAGTACACATCATCTCCAGGTCTCAAAACACCATCCTTGTTTATGTGAAGCACCTCAGTTCCAGGAAACCTAAAATTTATTTTCATGGTAGGGGGTCACATATTAAACTGGACACATAAGTCTATTCTAGCTACCAGACTTAATCTTTGAATCTGGTTTCTTATTCCCAGGTTCAACCCAAATCAGATGCCAATCAAACATCCAATTATCTTCATCATTTTTCATTTCCTTACTAAGCAATTCTTCATATTTCTTTGAAGCAACTAAAAGACTCTTGGTTTCAGACCATCATTTACCATAAATTGGTAGATTCTATATCATTGATCATGGTCAATATGAGGATAAGCATGCTGTCAATCCAGACCAAATGAGGTTAACCTCATTGTCTTATTCCATTTGTGTTAATATAGAGGAAACCTGAGACTTGGATACTTATAAAGAAAGAAAATGGTTTATTTGGCTGAGATTCTGCTGGTTGAAAGATTGGGCATCTGGTGAGGGCATCAGATTGGTTCTACTCATGATAGAAGGTGAAGAGGAGCCAGCATGTACAGAGACCATACTTTAAGAAAGGAAACAGGAGAAAGATGGGAGGCATGCAAAAGGTTCTTTTTAACAAACAGGTCTCATGAAAACTAATAGAGTGAGAACTCATTGCCATGAGGACTACACGAAGCCATTCACGAAGGATCTATCCCCATGACTCAAACACCTCCCATTAGGACCCACCTCTAACATTATGCATAGAATTTCACATATTTGTAAGGATCAAATATTCAAATGATAGCACTCATACATAAGCAAGTATTTTCTTCCCTACCTTCATTGTGTAATATGAGCTCTACCACTCCCTAATACATTATGCCTGCCAAGATAGTGACGACTTTCCTCACCTGCTATTCTCTTGGCTTGAGAAACCAAAACATTGGAGAGAACTTCTAATTACATTTATCAAGAAGAAACAAAGGGCATAACATAAATAAAAATAACAACATGAGAAAATATATAAAATAAGGATTTTTTAAATAGATTTTAGAAAACAAACAAGAAAATCAGTGAAATGAATCCTGTGGCGGCTTCAGCTTTCTGCTTGGAGAAAATTTCTTTACTCTGGTCAAAGGAATCAAAAACAAAAGAAATACATTCCAAACTAGCCTGGTTGAGTGAAGAAATACCATACATTTCAGTGAAGCAAAGGGGGCAGAACGATATGAGACTGAATTTCAGAAATAATGGAGCTATTAAGAAAAAAAATCTCCAGAAACCATCATATAAGGTCCCTTAAGAAATTCCTGCCTTGGAAGAGTTTAAGCAAGTGAGTAAACTCAAATAGCATCTAGCAGCGGGGATTGAATTGCCAGGTGGAATAGAACTCCTATCTGCTTGATTTACTAGCTGAACACCACCATTGTGGGAAGGCCACCCAATGGAACTGTTGTAACGCACAGCCAGCTCTAGTACATAGGTTGAACTTGGGCAATCGTCCTTGAGGTTAGTTGAAGGGCTTCTAACACTCTGGGAAAGCAACTTTGTGGCCAGGGGCACTGTATGGAAAGTGTGCCTCCTAAGAAATTTGGCAAGAGCTTCAGGATCCCAGTCCTATGGGAACTGAATACATGTGAAATTACCAAGCCCTAATTGAGGGCAAATAAGTCAGGAAGATGGAACCAGCTCACCTTGTCAATTAGATAGCATCTTGTGGCCCTCACTGGATACAGCAAAACCAGCATGTGTGTTTTGCCTCTCATAACCTTACAGTGCCACTTTGTGACCATGCAATGTATTGCAATGTATATTTTTTTCTTGTCTCAATTTTTTTCTTGTTTTTGTTTGTTTGTTTGTTTGTTTGGTTAGTTTGGTTTGGTTGTATTTTTATTTTTTCATTTTGACTTTCAGTACATAAGGCTCCATTTCTACTACAGGGTTTCAGCCTCTTTTATTCTTTCTTTTTTATTTCTCTCCTTTTTTCTATCTTTTGCTAGAGATTTTTCTACTTTTCTCATATTTCCCACATAAATATCTTATACAACAACTATCATTATATACTTTTTTTTGCAGTTTTTGGCCATGCCTGGGTTTGAACCTGCCACCTCTGGCATATGGGGCCAGTGCCCTACTCCTTTGAGCCATAGGCACCACCCATTATATACTTTTTTGATCTTATACAGTTTTATTTTTAATTTTCCTTATCCATTATTATTATTTATTTTTTCTATCTGCTTTATTCTATTTCATTATGTGTTCTATTTGTGGGACAGAGCCTCACTCTGAGGCCTGGATTTGGGGGAACATGACATTTGTGTGGCTCAAAGAGGCCTTGACTCCCTTGTTAAAGGTGTCCTTCTAGCTTTGGCCTTATAAAGATGGTATTGGTAAGTCCTCACTATGACATACTGCTGATTTTTTTCTATATTTGGCAGAGGTGGAATCTTGCTTTTGCCAAGACTGATAAGGATCTCCTGACCTCAGGCTGCCTACCCAACCCAGTACCCCAGAGGCCTGAAATTGCAGGTGGTGCATAAAGCACTATGCCAAATACTGCCATTTCTCCTATCTCCCTCTTTCTCACTTTCTTTACTTTTCTCCTTTTTTCCATTTCTTTCCTTTCTCACCCTCCTTTTTTCCTTATCTTCTTTCTGTCTCTCTTCTCACTCTTCACCTTTCTTTTCCTTTTGCTCTATATCAAAATAAAACTTCAGCACCTGAGCACAGAGACAAAGTAATTTAAAGAGATAGAGGAAGTGAGAGGGAAAAGAAGGAGAAGGAATTAAATAAGAAGAAAATAGATGTGAGGAAGAAACACTGAAAAAATTCTGGCAACATGAAAAAACATGTTGAAAAAACATAGAGCAACCACGACAGAGATTATAAGGCAGCTTTGCAAAGGCTTCCACCTACAAAAAAAATAATAGGAATGACAGAAAGAGAATCTAAAATATGGATGGCAAAAACAATGAAGGTAATTGAAGAGAACCCAGAAAATAATCAAAAGGAAATTCAAGAACAAACAGAAAAAATGGATGAAAGATAAATAATTTAGAAAGGATATAGCAGAACTTAAGGAATTGAATGAGTCAATCAGGGAACTTAAAGATTCAGTAGAAAGTATCAATAACAGATTAGACCATGGAAAAGAAAGAATCACAGAACTTGAGGATGAAACTCTTGAGCTAACACAGGAAGTTGAAGAGGCACAAAAAAAGAGAGAGAAAGCAGAACAGCTATTCAGAGAATTATAGGACTTCATGGACTGTTCAAACATACAAATTATCAGTATCTCTAAAGGTGAATAAAAATGAATGAAAGAATGGAAATCCTACTGAAAAATATAAATAAAAATTTCCGAAACATCATCAAAGATTTTGACACTCTTTTTAGAGGGATATTAAACCCCTGGTCATCTCAACACAAACAGAACACCTTCAAGACATATTGTAATGAACCTGTCCAAAGTCAAGATGAAAGAGAAAATTCTGCAAGCAGCCAGGAGTTAAGTGTCAATTGACCTATCCTGGGGCAGATCCATCAGGGTGACAGCAGACTTTTTTCAGCTGAACCCAGAAGAAAAGGTAATCTACCTTTAATCTTCTTAAACAAAATAAATTTCAGCCCAAAATTCTAATATCTGGCTAAATTAAGCTTCAAAATGGATGGAGAAATTAAATCTTTTACTGAAATGCAAAAATTGAGGAAATTCACCAAAAGACAAGCTCTACAGAAAATAATTAGAACTACTCTCCATGCTGGCCATCACAATGAACCACCAGCAAAGAAATACCCAGAAACTAAAAGTCAAATCCTAGCTTCCAAAATGGTGTGAAGGATAAAAATAAGCAATGGACATCCACAAAATAAGACGAATAAAATTCCACCACACTTATTAATTCTCTCAATAAATGTAAATGGCTTGAATTACCCACTGAAGAGGCACAGGCTGGCTATACAGACTGAAAAGTACAAGTAATCCATATGCTGTCTCCAGGAAACAGGCCCAACTTTGAAAACACAACAAAACAATAATTCACACAAATGAAAATCAGTACAAAGGAAGGGTCACATTCTTATTTTCAAGTACAAGTGGATTTAAAGCAACTAAAGTTAAGAAAGACAAAGATGGACATTTTACACCAGTCAAAGGAAGAATACAACAAGAGGACATTTCAATTCTAAATATTTCTGCACCCAACTTAAATGCTCCCAGATTTATGAAATAGACATTGATTAGTCTGAGCAATATGATATCCTATAACATCATAATAGCTGGAGGCTTTAATACCCCTCTGACAGAACTGGATAGGTCCTCTAAACAGAAACTCAACTAAGGTACAAGAAATTTAAATGTAAGCCTAGAAAAATTGGGCATAATGGACATATATAGAACCACAATCCCAAAGCTAAAAGATATACATTCTTCTCATTAGCCCATGGAACATTCTCCAAAATAGATCATATCTTAGGATACAAATTAAACCTAACAAAATTAAATGAACTGAAATTATGTTTTGTATCATTTCAGACCATTAAGCAATAAAGGTGGAACTCAACTCCAATAAAAATTTTTATCCCCACACAAAGGCATTGAAAACTAAATAGCCTTTGCTGAATGACAGTTGACTCAAGGAGGGAGATAAATGAGGAAATTCTTAAATTCCTCAAACATAACAACAATGAAGCTAAAAGCTAGCAAAATCCGTGGGATACTGCAAAAGCAGTCATAAGAGGGAAAATTATCACATTAGATACTTACATCCAAAAAACAAAAAGAGACCACATCAATAAATTAATGAATCACCTTAAGGAAATAAAAAAGGGAAGAGCAATCTAATCCCAAACATAGCAGAAGAAAGGAAATAATCATAATTAAATCAGAAATAAATGAAATTGTAAACAAAAGAATCATTCAAAATATTAATGGAACAAAAAGTTGCTTTTTGAAAAGATAAACAAAGCTGATAAGCCTTTGTCCAGATTAACTAGAAACAGAAAAGTAAAATCTCTAATAGCCTCAATCAGAAATGAAAAAGGAAAAATAACAACAGATGCAACAGAGATACAAGAGATTATCTCTGATTACTACAAGAAACTGTATGCCCAGAAATTTGACAAGGTAGAGGAAATAGACCAATACCTGGAATCACACTGTCTCCCTAGAGCAGGGGTCCTCAAACTACAGCCCGCAGGCCACATGTGGCCCCTCGAGGACATTTATCTGGCCCGCTGAATGTTTTTGTTTCTGTTGCCTGTCCTGTTTAGCAGCGGCCTCATCCTGGGCCCGCAAAATCTGTTAGTGGAAAAACCATTGGTTGCATTCCCAAACAAAACATGTGTGGATTCACTGGAAAAGTTGCAGAAGGAGTTCCAAATTAGACTTAGAGAGCTTCATCTCCATGAACAGGACATATAGCTTTTCCATAACCCATTTTCTTTTGACATTGAAAATGTGGAGGTCAGTCCCCAAAGTCACCGCCCGGGCCACCCATCTGCCAGATGCTCCGGTGCCACCTCAGCCAGCGTCTCTGGCAAGCAGGAGCCAGGCGCTGATGGGTGTGGCAGGGGCAACTGAGTGCTCCTGCGTCTCTGGCTCTGCTCTGACTCCAGCTCTGCGCAGGCAGTGGCTTTCCAGCTTCTCCATGGGGCTGGCCTGCAGCGCCCAGATTCTCTAAGAATGTTTCCACTGTTGCTGGAGGACACACATAGTGGGATTCAGAATTCCTGGAGAATTGCCTTTTTGAGAAGCTGGAAGTATTTCTTTAAATTCCATCTCTTAGGGCAGCACCTGTGGCTCAGCGAGTAGGGTGCTGGCCCCATATACTGAAGGTGGCAGGTTCAAACCTGGCCCCAGCCAAACTCCAAAAACATAAAAATAGCTGGGCGTTGTGGCGGGTGCCTGTAGTCCCAGCTACTTGGGAGACTGAGGCAAGAGAATCACCTAAACCCAGGAGTTGGAGATTGCTGTGAGCTATGTGACGCCATGGTACTCTACTGAGAGCGATAAAGTGAGACTCTGTCTCTACAAAAAGTAAATAATAAATAAATAAATTCTATCTCTTAGTTTTTCAAAGAAATATCAAGAAACCATGAACAACATTAGTAATGAAGAGTTTGACTGCCACTAGTTTGATGAAGGTTTTACTGCCAAGGACATTCTGGACCAAAAAAATCAATGAAGTTTCCTATTCTGATGATAAGGATGCCTTCTATGTAGCAGACCTTGGAAATGTTCTGAAGAAACACTAAAGATGGCTAAAAGCTCTTCCTCATGTCACTCCCTTTTATGCAGTCAAATGTAATGACAAAAGAGCCATTGTGAAGACGCTTGCTGCCATTGGGACAGGATTTGACTGTAATAGCAAGACTGAAATACAATTGGTGCAAAGTCACAGGGTGCTTCCAGAAAAGGATTATCTATGCAAATCCTTGTAAACAAGTGTCTTAAATTAAGTATGCTGCCAATAATGGGGTCCAGATGATGACTTTTGACAATGAAGTCGAGTTGATGAAAGTTGCCAGAGCACATCTGAAGACCAACTTGGTTTTGTGGATTGCCACTGAGAGTTCCAAAGCAGTCTGTTGACTCAGTGTTAAATTTGGTGCCACCCTCAAAACCAGAAGACTTCTTTTGGAATGGGCAAAAGAGCTAAATACTGATGTCATTGGTGTCAGCTTCCATGTAGGAAGTGGCTGTACTGACCCTGAAACCTTTGTGCAGGCAATCTCTGATGCCTGCTGTGGCTTTGCCATTGGAGCTGAGGTTGGTTTCAGCATGTACTTGCTTCATATTGATGGTGGCTTTCCTGAATCTGAGGATGTGAAGCTTAAATTTGAAGAGATCACTGGTGTAATTAACCCAGCATCGGACAAGTACTTTCCATCAGACTCTGGAGTGAGAATCATAGATAAGCCAAGCAGATATTATGTTGCGTCAGCCTTCACACTTGCATTTAATATCATTTCCCAAAAAATTGTATTAAAGGAATAGATAGGCTCCGATGATGAAGATGAGTCCAGTGAATAGACCTTTATGTATTACATCAATGATGGAGTATATGGATCGTTTAATTGCATCCTTTATGATCATGCTCATGTAAAGCCTCTTCTGTAAAAGACACCTAAACCAGATGAGAAGTATTATTCATCCAGCATATGGGGACCAACATGCGATGGCCTTGACTGGATAGTTGAGCACTGTGACCTGCCAGAAATGCATGTGGGTGAATGGATGCTCTTTGAAAATATGGGTGCTTACACTGTAGCTGCTGCTTCTACTTTCAGTGGATTCCAGAGGCCGACTATCTACTATGTGATGTCAGGACTGATGTGGCACTCATGCAGCAAATCAAGAACCCCGTCTACCTACCTGAAGTAGAAGAGCAGGATGTTGGCACTCTGCCTGTGTCTTGTGCTTGGGAAAGTGGAATGGAATGAAACGTCACCCAGCAACTTGTGCTTCAGCTAGTATTAATGTGTAGATATCATTCTGTAACTGTTAGTTGCAAGTTTAGCTTGAATTAAGGGATTTTGGGGGACCATTTAACTTAATTTTATTTCTAGTTTTGAAATGAACAAGAGTAAGAGTCTTTGTAAGAATACAGTTGGGATAGATGCGGCAACCTGTAAGATTTGGAGATGGGGTCACACATATCTGTGTTCCTATAGAAACTATCTGAATATTTGTTTTATATAGATTCTTATTCACTTTTCACACATGCTATGAAAGAGCACCCCTCCACTGCTAAGCAAGCATTTGTAGCTTGTACAGTGGCAGAATGGGCCAAAAACTTAGTGTTGTGACCTGTTTTAAGAATAAAGTATCTTGAAATTAAAAAAAAAGAAAGAAAATGTGGATACAATTTACCAAATGGAACTGGATGAACTGCAGAATTGTGACTCTCTGAAAGATGCATTCAAGTCAAGCAGCCTTCCTAATTTTTATACATTTCTCCCCTCTGAGACATATCTTAATCTCAGGAACCATGCACTCAAAATGGCAACCATCTTTGACAACACTTATGTCTGCGAACAGACGTTTTCCAGAATGAAACGTGTGAAATCTCCAACCAGATCTAGACTAACTGATGCACACTTGCATCACTTGTTACCTTTAACAGTGACTGGATATAGAATATAGAACGGGACATGGACCATCTCATTAGTCAAAAATAGGTCCATAGTTCCCATTGAAATACTGGTAAGTTTGTTGATTTAACTTTATTTGTTCTTCATTTTAAATATTGTATTTGTTCCCATTTTGTTATTTTACTTCAAAATAAGATATGTGCAGTGTGCATATGAATTTGTCCATAGTTTTTTTTTTTAAACTGTAGTCTGG
>CAUYON010017559.1:0-26445 GCA_963573935.1 Arctocebus calabarensis
TAAGGAAAGATAAGGATGGTCATTTCATATTTGTTAAGGGCAAGACTCAATATGATGAGATTTCAATTATTAATATTTAGGTACCCAACCAGAATGCACCTCAATATATAAGAGAAACTCTAACAAACATGAACAACTTGATTTTCTCCAGCTCCATAGTAGTGGAGATTTTAACACACCTTTATAAGTGTTGGATTAAAGGTAGAGTATCAATGTCTTTATATAGTGATCAAGAAAATGCCATGAAGGCTATCTGTAACAGTACAATAAAAATATTTCTGATTGTATATGACACACATTGTGCCCTATGATTGCACCAATGTACACAATTATGATTCAATAAAATTAAAAAAAAAAGAAGCTAAGCGAAGAAATCTTAGATTTAAACTTAACCATTCAACATTTGGATTTAACAGACATCTACAGAACATTTCATCCTAACAAAACTGAATACACGTTCTTTTCGTCAGCCCATGGAATGTACTCTGAAATTGATCACCTCTTAGGTCACAAATCTAACCTCAGCAAATTTAAAAGAATAAAAATTATTCCTTGCATCTTCGCAGACCATCATGGAATAAAAATGGCACTCAGTAACAACAGGAATCTGAATGCTCATACAAAAACATGGAAGGTATATAACCTTATGCCGAAGGATAGATGGGTCATACACAAGATTAAGAAGGAAATTACCAAATTTTTAGAACAAAATGATAATGAAGACATGAATTATCATAACCTCTGGGATACTGCAAAGACAGTCCTAAGAGGGAAATTTATAGCACTGCAAGCCTTCCTAAAGAGAACAGAAAGAAAGGAAGTTAACAATCTAATGGGACATCTCAAGCAACTGGAAAAGGAAGAACATTCCAATTCCAAACACAGCAGAAGAAAAGAAATAACCAAAATTAGACCAGAATTAAATGAAATTGAAAACAAAAGAACAATAGCTCAATAAATGAAAAAGTTGTTTTTTTGAAAAGGTCAATAAAATAGATAAACCTCTAGCTAACCTAACCAGGGAAAAAAGAGTAAAATCTCCAATTTTATCAATCAGAAACGGTAAACAGGAAATAACAGACTCCTCAGAAATTCAAAAAATCCTTAATGAATATTACAAGAAAATTTATTCTCAGAGATATGAAAATCTGAAGGAAATTGACCAATACTTGGAAGCACACAACCTCCCAGGACTCACCCAAAATCAAGTGGAAATGTTGAACAGGCCTATATCAAGTTCTGAAACAGCATCAACTATACAAGATCTCCCGAAAAAGAAAGGCCCTGGACCCGATGGCTTCATGTCAGAATTCTACCAAACCTTTAGAGAAGAACTAGTACCTATATTACTCAACCTTATCCAAAATACAGAAAAAGAAGGAATACTACCCAACACATTTTATCCACCACCTTGGATCCCCAAACCAGGAAAAGACCCAACAAAAAAAGAAAATTATAGACCAATATCCCTAATGAATATTGATGCAAAAATATTCAACAACATCCCAACAAACAGAATCCAGCAACACATAAACAAATTATACACCACAACCAAATGGGTTTTAATCCAGGGTCCCAAGGCTGGCTCAATATTCATAAATCTATAAATATCATTCAGCACATAAACAAATTAAAAAACAAAGACTATATGATTCTCTCAATTGCTGCAGAAAAAGCTTTTGATAACATCCAACATCCCTTCATGATTAGAACACTTAAGAAAATGGGTACAGAAGGGAAATTTCTTAAACTGATAGAGGCCATCTACAATAAACTTACAGCCAATATTGTATTGAATGGAGTTAAACTGAAATCATTTCCACTCAGATCACTGCTCCACTGCTCTTTAACATCATAATGGAAGTTTTAACCATTGCAATTATGGAAGAAAGTGCAATCAAGGGTATTCATATAGGATCAGAAGAGATCAAACTTTCATTCTTCACAGATGATATGATTGTATATCTGGAAAATACCAGGAATTCTACTACAAAACTCTTAGAAGTGATCAAGAAATATAGCAGTGTCACAGGTTACAAAAACCACACTCATACATCTGTAGCCTTTATATATATCAACAATAGCCAAGCTGAAAAAACAGTCATTGACTCTGTTCTATTTACAGCAGTGCCAAAGAAGATGAAATATTTAGGAATTTACCTGACAAACGATGTGAAAGATCTCTATAAATAGAACTATGAAACTCTAAGGAAAGAAATAGCGGAAGATGTTAACAAACGGAAAAACATACCTTACTCATGGCTGGGAAGAATCAACATTGTCAAAATGTCTATACTACTCTAAGCAATATACAATTTTAATGCAATCCCTATTCAAGTTCCATTGTCATATTTTAAAGATCTCAAAAAAATAATACATCATTTTATATGGAATCAGAAAAAACCTTGAATAACCAAGATATTACTCAAAAATAAACATAAAGCAGGAGGAGTTATGCTTCCAGACCTCAGACTATACTATAAATTGATAGTGATCAAAACAGCTTGGTACTGGCACAAAAACAGAGAGATATATGTATAGAACAGAATAGAGAACCTAGAGATCAACCCAGCTACTTACCATTATTTGATCTTTGACAAGCCAATTAAAAACATTCAAATATTATTTTCAATTTTCAGTTGATTGAATCCATGGATGTAGAACCTATAGATATCAACTGTATGCTGATATATACTACCAAGTATTATTTTCCTGCTTTTGAAATAGTTGTACATGCACAGACACATACACTTTATACATAAAACACACACAGATATATTCTATTTTGTTTCAATTCCTTATCACTCAATATCATGTCTATGAGTTTTATCTGTTTGTACATGTATTTTAGTAGATTATAGATTTCATTGATAATGTTAATTACCTATAGTGTGAATATATCTCAGCTGATTTATTTATTCTATTCCTTTGATAGACATTTAGGTTGTTTCTCATTTGGGTTTATTACCAATTTTGCTGCTATATATATTCTCATATACATATTTTGGTAAACATACAGATGCCTTTCTTGATTATACTAGAACTTTAATTACTGAGTCAAAGGTGTATATATTCAGCTTTACTAATGATACCATCAAGCAATTTTCCAAAGTGGTTGGATCAATTAATGCTCACAAGTAATGAGTATACCACATATACCACATCCTAACATTCACTTGTTAATTATCTATTTAATTTTAGTTGCTGACATAAATATATAGAAGTATAACTGAGGCTGAGTATCTTTTTATATATTAATTAGCCTTCTGGATATTCCCCTTTGTGATAGGCCTTTTTAAAATGTCTTCCCATTTTTCAAATGAGTTTCAAATGTTTTTAATAGATTGGTCCAGTATTTCACATAAATCTGGATATGACTTAGTCTAATATTTTTAGCAAGTATTTGCTAACTTGTTTTATAATCTCTTAAGGATGCATCTTTTGATGTGTTTTCATGAAAAATATTAATTTTAATAGTCTAACTTATCAGTTTTTATGATTAGCATTTTATGTTTTCTTCAAAGGCATGAAGATATTCTCCTGTGATTTTCTTCTAAATACTTTAATTTTTAGCCTTTCTATTCAGCTCTTTCATATTCCATCTGTAATTGTATTGTCTGAGTTTGGATATCAATATTCCCTCTTTTCCATATGGCTATCTAATTGGTTCAACATGATTTTTTGAAAAGATATACCTCCATAAAACACTCATTATGGTGTCAACTTCATTGTAAATCAAGTCTTCACATGTGTATGGGTTAACTTCTGACATATTTATTCTGTTTCAATTGTCTATTTGGTCTTACACCAATACCATAGGGTTTTATTTTGTTTTTTGGGTTTTTTGGCAGGGGCTGGGTTTGAACCCACCACCTCCAGCATATGTGTCTGGCACCCTACTCCTTTGAGCACAGGCACCACCCCAATACTATAGGCTTTTTAGTGTAATTTTAAATAGTCCATGATGTCTACCTGTCTACTCTACTAATATTTTAGTTTATTTTCTGTTTTTCTTGATTGTCTTCAAGTGCTATTGTCCTTTTTCATTACTATGTGTTCAATAATGTGAAATGCTGCTTTAGTGCCATGTCAGTAGAATACTCCTAGAGAAGAGTCTTCAGTGTTCATTCCCCTTTGAGTTTGCCTAAACTGGAGATAAACATCTCACCCAACACCATGCCTTCTTCCTGAGAGGATATAAAAGTATGACACCTTTGCCCAAGCCCAGAGCACACCGAAAGGGGAGCTCAGCTTTGTGATTGTCATAAAACCATCTAACTAAGTTCTTCCTTGAGACATTTCTGTTAAGCTTCTCTCTTTGTCTAATTCTGTTTTCAAACCTTTACAGGTGTTACTCCTAGAAAACACTCCTAAGAAATTTCTTCCATGCTAAGCTTCATCTCAAAATGCGCTTCCTTAGAAATTTAATCTGTGACACCTGGTGCCAAGAATAAGCCAAAAAAGTACACTCCAGAATGTAAGAGACTAATAACTTTTTCAGTGGAGTATTGATAGTCCTCACTGCAAGCAAGCAGTGCAGTTGTTAAAATCTTTATCCCTGTGAACTGAAATGTATACGGGCAAATCTCATTTTATTGCACGTCACAGACACTGCATTTTTGTTGTTGCCCTTGTTACAAATTGAAAGTTTATGGCATCTCTGGGCCAAGCAAGTGTGTGGCACCATTTTTTCAACAGCATATGTTTACTTTGTGTCTCTTTGCCACATTTGTTAATTCTCGTGGTATTCCAAATGTTATTATTATTACATTTGTTATGATGATTTATGGTCACTGATCTTTACTGTTACTATTGAAATTATTTTATGGGCCTACAAGCCACACTCACATAAGACAGTGAACTTAATCAATCAATGTTCTGTGTGTTCACACTGCTCCATTGACCTGCTTTCCTTCTTTCAGCTCTCCCTATTCCCCTCGGGAAATTGTTATTAAGACACAACAATAATGAAATTAAGCTGATTAAAAATCTTATGATGCCCTCTAAATGTTCAAGTAAAAGAAGGATTTGCATGTCCATTTCTTTGCATTGAAAACTAGAAATAATTAAGCTTTGTGGAAAAAAGCATCTCAACACCAAGACATGCCCAAATCTAGGTCTCTTATGTCAAATAGCCACATTGTGAAGGAAAAGCAAAGTTCTTAAAGGAATTTAAAAGTGAAAAATGAATCTTAAAAAATCAAAATAGCCTTATTGCTGATATGGAGAAATGTTTAGTAATCTGGACAGAAAATCAAACCAGCCACATTTCCTCAAACCAAGTCTAAACCAGAGCAAGAGCATTACTCTCTTTAATTCTATGAAGTCTCAGAAAGGTGAGGAAAGTGCAGAAGAAAGGTTTGACATAAACAGAGGTTGGTTCATAAGGTTTAACAAAAAAAAACTTCTCCACAACATAAAAGTGAAAGGTGAAGTAGCAAGTGCTGATGTAAAGCTATCGTAGATTATCCACAAGATTTAGCTCAGATCAATGATGAAGGTAGCTACAATAAACAACAAATTTTCCACTGGAAAAAGATGCCATCGAGGTGTTTTCATATCTGGTAGAAGTAAATGCCTGCCTTTAAACCTTCAAAGTCAAGATCAACTCTCTTGGTAGGCATTAACACACCTGGTAACTTATGTTGAGGTCAATATTTGTTTATTATTTTAAAAAATCCTTTGCCACGTAAGAATTATGCTAAATACACTCTGCCTGTGTACTAGAACAGAAACAACAAAACTTGAATGACACCACATCTGCTTGGAAATAGTTTACTAAATATTTTAAGCCCACTTTTGAGATCTACTGATCAGAGAAAAAAATTCCTTCCAAAATATTGCTGCTCATTGACAAAGTGCCTGGTCACTCAAGAACTTTGATGCTGATATATATACAAGATAAATGTTTTCATGCCTGCTAACACAACATAAGGTGTTGGGTTGACTTTAAAGTTTTATTGTATAAGAACTATATTTCATAAGGCTATAGTTACCATAGATAGAGATTTTGCTGATCCATCTGTTCACAGTAAATTGAAAACACTCTGGAAAGGACTCACCATTCTAGATGCTATTAACATTCATGATTGATGGAAAGTGGTCAAAATATCAACACTGGCAGGGGTTGCTTCTTATGGATGCAACTTATGGAACAAAAAAGTGTATTTTTGAGATGAAATAAACTCCTAGTAAAGGTATTTATTATTATTATTTTGAAATAAACTCCTAGTAAAGATACCAAAAACAATGTTGAAACAATAACAAAAATTTAGAATATTACTTAAATCTAGTTGCAAAAGAAGTGGCAGTATTTGAGTCAATTGACTCCAATTTTGAAAGAAGTTTTACTGTAGGTAAAATGCTATCAAACAGTACTATAATCAGAAAACTTTTGTGAAAAGAAGAGTCAAGCAATATAGAAAACTTCATTATTGTCTTATTTTGAGATATCACCACAACTACCCCAAACTTCAGCAAACCCACTCTAAGCAATCAGCAGTCACCAGTAAGATACTCCACTAGCAAAAGGATTATGACTCGTTGAAGGCTTATCATGTTTTAGAAATACAGTACAGTATTTTTTAATAAAGGTATATTCTTAAATACACTCTTCTTGCACACTTAATTGACAAAAGTGTCGTATAAATGTAAATTGCATACACATTGGGAAAAAAAATTTATTGATTCACTTTTTGGCTAGTGCTCCTCTAATAATTGCATTTTATTTATTAGTTTGACTCCCAGAAACACTATATTGATTAGGGAATAGGATGCTGAATTACTACAAACTCAACTAAGTAACCCAATGTGTAGCTGCTGTGCCCATTTTAGTATCTTTGCTATAGAAGATGCGCAAAGCTTTGGGGAGATAATATCCAGCCATTGATCAGATGAATGCATTATTTTATATATCTTTTTTTTTTTTTTTTGAGACAGTCTCACTATGTTGCCCTCAGTACAGTGCCATGGCACCATAGCTCACTGCAACCTCAAACTCTTGGGCTTAAATGATTCTCTTGCCTCAGCCTCCCAAGTAGCTGAGACTACAGGCACCCGCCACAACACCCAGCTATTTTTTTTGTCATAGTTGTTGTTTGGCAGGCCCAGGCCAGACTCGAACCCATCAGACTTGGTGTATGTGGCTGGCGCCCTAGCCACTGAGCTACAGGAGCTAAGCCTATATATCTTTTTTTTTTTTTTTAAGAAAAAAGAGAATCAGAGACAGTTTCCATGCACTTGGAATAAAATCGTATGGTCAAAAGATATCTATACTGGCTAGAAATCATGAAGAGTTCCACACTGGTTCATGACAGTGATGGCATCATGCTAATCAAAGAGGATAATCAAGAAATTGTTAGTACATTGGAGAAAGCAATAAAATTTATGAACTCCACAAAATAGGAGATACTGCTACAAAGAATCAGGGATTTATCACAGCAGTGAAAGTTTTAAGGATGCATTGGTCTAGATCATACTATCTCAGTCTCTTCAAAATGAACAATAATTGGTTGTACCCTGTACTTTCTATCATAAAGAAGGAAACACAAGTCCTATATACCATTTGTGGTTCTTGAGATAGCATATTCCACACTTGGGAACACAGCATCAATATACTGCACAGAGGAAAATTGAAGATGGTCCCAGAGGAGAAAAGAGTTCTCTAGCTGGTTTAGACTGTGGTGAGCAGCTTTGACCATTGAGCCATAAGAACCATTAAACTAGCAACATATAGCTGTCCTCTTTGAATAGTACGGACTCAATCGTGCAAGTGCAAGATGTCTGAATGATCTTGTAAGAGAACCCTGAGCTCCAAGTGAGACGCAGCCCTAGGTTACATCCTGATTTCTACCTTGTGAGACCTTGGACAGAGAATACAACTATGCCAAGCCCAAACCTCTGTCTGACCTTCAGATAATGTGATATAATAAAAACGTATATTGCTTAGCATATATTACCACCCACTAGGTTTGTGGCAATTTCTTACACAGCAATGGGAAACTGATATAACACCACTGGTACTCTTTGGGATTGCCTTAAAATTTTTAATAGGAAAAGATAATTTGGCGTTTTTAAAGGTAGAATCATAATGCACACATTTATTGCTCTAGAATAAGACTGTGACATTTGAAATGGGGGAATATGTATATATTTGAAAAGAGAGATCCTGAGATGCAATTGTACCATTATAGAGTTAAAATGTGTAAATATGGAACAACAGACTTGCCCATTATTAACCAAAATCTGCCAGACCTATTAAGTCATAAGTTTCAGTAGTATAGTATTCCATTATAAAATAGAAGTGGTTCAACTGTGATTGAGCATAAGGAGGACAAAAGCAGATGCAAACAAGTTCATGATCTCCCTTATCAGACCAGCCCCTCTCCTCAGCTCTTACTTATGTCACATAGAATATTCTTTATGATCACATAAAACAGAGAATTAGCCTGAACTTGGTTTGTGGATAAGTTAACTTGGTATGTAGTAGACAAAACCAGAAAAGAGCTATACTATAGTCCTCTTTACTATAGCTTTGAACAATATGGGTAAAGGAAAGCCTCCCAGTAGGCAGAGCTTTGTGTATAGATTTGTATACAAAATGAACATGTATCCATAGAAAAAACCATTATCCATAGGGAAAAAAAGACACTAAAAAAGCAGATAGCTAAAATTATTTGACAAATAGATCTTAGCCAGCCCCTATCACAGGTCAAATAGAGTGTTGGCACAATGAACACAGGAATAACATAGCCATGTGACTTACAGATGGAGCTGCAAATGGGCACAGTAGTTGTACTCCCAGTAGTATCGAGAATAATGGAGTTTACTGCCATGGTTCAATGTTAAAGTTGCCAACATCATAAACCAATATCAATTTACCAATATGATCACTCTTTATGGAAGAACCAACCAGCCGCTTGGTGGCAACTCCATAGGAATCCTTCGATCTTTGAAAGAGAGGAGTGATTTCCATTATAGTCAGAATAGATACATATTCTCATATGAGTTTGCCTTTTCTAATAACTTGGCCTCAGTCAGCCTATAATTGAAGGGATTCCTTTGGCTCTCACTTAATATTAGGTCAGGCAAAAGAGCCACTTTGCAGCAAAAGGTGGTGGAGTGGGCTATGGTCATGAGGTTCTCTAACAGTTTCATATATCATGAAATTCAATGCTAAACACATGGGTGAAGCACCAGTTCTAAGACATTACTGTGTGAGGTAAGGTGCTATTCTACACCATAAGCGTATTCTCTAAATTAATACTTACTGATTTATTTATACCTACTATATTGCCATTAGTTTTCTATTTTAATCTACCATTTTCTCCCTTGCCTCTAGTTTGTCCCTTCTTTTGTACTTATATTGTATTAGATTTTATTCCTATTATCATTTCCATCTAGCATATTAATTATACATAGTAATAATTTCTTTAGTAATTACCTTAAAGCAGCACTATGCAATAGAAATATAAGTCATCTATGGGACTTTTACATTTTCTAATAGATATTTTACATTATTTTATTCTTATACTCTTAAAACACATTTCAATTTAGTCTAGTCCTATCTCAAGTACCCAACAGTTGTACATGGCTAGTGCTGGTATATTTGTCTGCATAAGTGCTCAAGAGTCATACATGTTTAGGGGCTGGTATATTGTACAGTTAGAAATTTCAAAATGTATTCTTCTAGAATATAGCACATTTACTACTTTCCAGAAAATGATATGACCTTGAAAAGTTACATTCTTGATATTTCTGTTATTGACATGCTTTTTTCTGGTAGTATTAATGTATATTTTAGACACCTTAAAAGTCATGATAACTATTTTTTCTTGTCAGTATTCAATTTCATTATTCAAAATATTTGCCACTTAACTTTTGCTCATCGTTTCTTCCTGTCTTAATAGTCTTTTATTCTGGATTCAGCATATCCTCACTGCCAGAAGAATTTTCTTTGTATCTTTTTTGGTGGGCACATTGGTAGAAAATTCTGTCTTAAATTCACACCCTCTTCCTTGGAAATGACTTCATTTGGCCTTCAATCCAGAAAGATAATTGTGCTAAGTATAAAATTCTAAGTTGACCCCCATTTAATCTTGGGCTTTTGAGTTGTTATTCCACCATCTTTAGCCCCATTATAACTATTTAGATGGCAGCTATCAATGTCATTGCTTTTCCCTTGAATGTAATGCTTACCTTTTAATCTGACTGTTAAGTTTTCTATTGTCATTTTCTATTGTCATTCGTTTTCAAAAGTGTTATTATTACATTCTTACATGCAGGCTTGCTTGTATAGATTCATCCTGCTGTTCTTAGAATATTTTGAATTTATGCCTTAACATCTTCTGTTAATTTCAGACATTATCAACTGTGAACATTTAAAATATTTCTTCTGCTCTATACTTTTTCCCCTCATTGTGAGCCTGGAATTACATTTATTTTCATCACCTTTTTCATGTTCCATATTATTGTTTCTTATTACTTATTATTTCATATTTCTTTGTTTCAATTTGAATATATTCTACTAAGTTAACTTTTTGTTCATAATTCTATCTTCTTCTGTGTCTAATATGCTAATAAACCTGATTTAATAGAGTATTTATACCAATATATCATGCACCTTTATCTCTTAGAGTGTGATCTTCAAGCACCTTTTAACCATCTTTGCCTGTACCCACCTAGGTCTTTAATTCCTTTGAGGTAATTCCTTAATGAAGAATTGACAAGAACAGGGGTATAAATATTCTTGTTCTCTTGCTTCTGATTGGGAAAATATTTACATGTTATATATTTTCTTCTAAGGATAAAGAACATCCAAAAAGTTCCAGAGGAAAATGTTAAAGCAATGGGTTCCAGAAAGTATACAGTATTCTTAATACCAGAAGAAAATGAAGCAGTATTTTCAATATTCTAAAAATAATGATTTTCAACCTACAATTCTCCATTCAAATTATAAATGAGGCATGAAGATAAAGTAATGGCAATTTTGGACAAGAAATAATCCAAAATATAACTCTCAAAGACTCTTTGGAAGAACCTAGAAGGTGATGAGGCAAAACAAGAGAGCAGGGACAGAGAAGAACATAGATTAGAAACAAAAATACCACCAAAATGCTTAGGATTACATTTGGAGGTTAGGCAAGTAAAAAGCCAGTACAAATTCTAGGAGAAGATAAAAAAGCTAAAGAAGAACGTGTTCCAATGTTGAAATAATAATAATAATGATAAAATGAAAGACATAATATCCAATAAGTATGTACATTTGGGACACTCTACACTTTTGACAGATCTACTCAAATCTTTGGAGAAAATTTTGTCTGGGTAGCAAACTAAAAACATAATAAAACAATGACTAATTCCAAGGAAACAACATTTGTATGATAAAGAAAAAATAATTGTGATTGAAGTAGAAATTATATTTTCATGATAACAATAATATAAATACTGTATTTGACCAAATAAAGAATAAAACACTTTATTCTTAAAAATAGTAGCAAGAAATAGAATAACTACAACTTTTTCTCTAATGAAACGAATTCAATAAATAATGACTCAAATTTAGAAAACAGAATTATAAGTATATTCTGCTGAATTATGGATTAAAACAACAAAAGAAACAACCTTGAAAATTAAAAGTGGTTACCTCTAGGAAAGGGACTATGAAGTTGGAGAAAGATTTGTGCTTTTAGTATGCATGTATTTGCATTTATTTTTTCATAATATGCATACAATAAATTAGTAAAAATATAATTGAGATACTATGTATTTTGTAATTAACTACTGTTAATAATTATCATAATTTTACTTTGTTGAGATTTTTAGTTGTGTTTCACTTCCCAGTATCCTCAATGTCTCAGGAAAATTTTTAATAAAGCATATAATTTTTCTACTGTCTGTATATTTTTATAACTGAGCAATTCTCTCTGTATCCTTCAGAAATGGAAAACTTAGCCAGAAAAATCTACACTTATTTTAAGGTTAATATTTAAGAAGTATTTGCAATCAATTTTACTTTTATAATCTGTAGGTAACCTGCTTTTGGGTTGTTGGTTTGTCTACTCCTGGGTTTGTTATCATGTTTTGGTCTGAATGTTTCTACTGACTTTTTTCTTAATGCTCAGAAATATGCCTTGCCTGCATCTAGGTATTGATCTCTTTTCATTAATTTTTTTTAACACACAATGAATTGTGGTATTGTGCAAATTCAGGGACAGCACACAAGTGGTACTTTTTCCTATTTTTCAAGCCCAAGCATATTCCTAAAATAATTTAATTTTTTCACAGTGATCACAAGTTATGTGGCAAAAGGGTATAGATATCTATAGGTTTGTCAGCATCTTATCCATAAATGCAGGAGTCCTTAACTTTTCATAGTGCTGGTTATGCTTGGCTGACCATTAATTGTCTAAGTATAATGGTTATGGGAGAAACTCTCCTTGCTGTATTTTGATTCCTTCCCTCTTCTTCACTGGCTACCAGTTCTTTCACTGAAATTTACCCTCTTTCCTCCATATACTCTGTCCTTTCAGGATGCAAACAGGCACAGATACTTTCAATTTCAGCACTCTTGCAAGGGTGAGTGTGCTGCTCAAAGAAAATCTATAGTGATTCATTCTAATAACGAGGACAAAACTTTTAAAAGAAAACAACTACCTCATAATTTATCTTTTTGGTGGAGTTGTAAAAATAGATTTAATTAAACAAAGTTAGATATAAACCTATGCAATTATATACATAGATAATGGTCATAATTTAAAACATCATGGAGAACAAGCAGAAATTTGATAAAAATCAGAAAACTATCATCACTTTTAAAAGTAAAAAAGAATTACCCTAGAAATGACAGTTCTATCAGCTTAATTTTAGTATTAGGAAAATGCTAACATAATGCAGTAAAAATCTTATTAATTCTTAACACAGGGGACCAGAGAAGAGGAAAAAAACAGAATTGCAATTAACTTGCTTGAGATTATCTAATTTTTTTTATTAAAGTAACAGAGCATCCAGATATCTAGGGACCAGCAGTCCTTTCACTATCCTAAATAAAGTAATATTGGATTAGTAAGGTTTTCTTTTGACACAAAAGCTAAATTGCAAATTCATGAAAGAAAATGGCATACTTGGTAAAATGGCTTTCCAAGGAAAAACATTCTTATAACTATTAGAGTACCCCTAAACCATTGTCCAGTTCTGTACCAATTACCTCAACAGAAATCCATCTGTCTTTATTATTTAGAAACAATTTCTAAACCAAAAACTTTCTAGCAACAAGCAAAGACTATAAATAATAAATTTTGCTGGGGATATTATAATGATATTCATGAGCTTGAGCAATATCACCACAAGATAAAATAATTGTGCTCTTTGTGTAAAAATTCATGTCCCTGATTAAGAATCAAAGAAGTGACACACAAGAAAAGTAGAAGGAACAACCATGAGTCTAACATAAGACAGTTGTTAAGGGTTATTATATCACGATCCCTTATTCTCAAAATTTGGCATAAGTGCCTCACTATTATACACTAAAGAATTACTGAGGTAATTGTCTTACACCATGGAGGGATAAGGTATAATAAAACAATTAAAAGTAATAGCCAAGTAATAGCCAAAAACTAGCATTGAAAAATGCATTTTATATAAAGAATCAGCAATAATAAATTGGAAATAGGAGTTTATATTAAATATCTAAAAACAGAAAAATTAAAGGGGATCAATATGACCAAACTCACCAAAATATGTAATGAATGTTCACAACCTAGTTTGTTTGTTGACATTAATAATTTGAGAGCTATAGATAAAATAATGAATTTGATAAAATTATTCCATCACTAGCAAAATTAAAAATAGAATCCTTATCTTCCAACATTCTATAAAATCTTAAAGAAAACAAAATATATTTAATAGCTCTGTGGCCAGGACACTAGCCGCTAGTCACATGTGCCTGCTAAATAATTGAACTGTGGCTACCTTAAATTGTTATAGGTTGAGGTTGTAAAATAATACACATTTGATTTCAAGTACCTTGCACAAAAAATAATATGAAATATCATATTTATGATTTGTATATGATTATATGTTGACATGAAAATATTTTGGATGTATTAGTTCAAATGAAACATATTAATAAAACTAATTAAATAAGTCTCAGTCTTACATTCATGCTCCTAAGGATTTATCCAAATGAACTGAAAACTTATACCCACATAAGAACCTGCATTCAAAGTAGCAACCTACAACTGCTAAAACCTGAAAACAATCAAATTTATCTTCTATAGTTGCATGGAAAACAAACATACGATGGAATCATGTTCAACAATTTTAAGAAGCATGCAACTATGGGGGGTGCAGAGGCAAGACGGCTGACTGGAGCCAGCTCTCCACAGAGGCTCTTGTCCAGAAGGAGAGTTAAAGGAAAGAAGTTTAGCAAGAAAGCCAATGGTTCAGATCTGAGCCAAGAGAGAAGGTTGATGAATGCACATCAACCCTGCTGAGGCAAGCTGCAATCCCAAGGAGACAAAGAAAATGTACAAAAATCCATTGCCAAGTGGATGAGAGTCCCCTCCCCCATGATAACGACTCACAGTATACTCCATATGAATAAGTGAGCAGAGTTCAAATATTCTCCCATTTTATCCCACGGGAGAGACCCTCTAAAAACAAGACCTCCTTCCCCTACTAGGGTTCCATGGCACTCCCCTGCCAGGCATAAAACTGTATTGTATTCTCTACCTGCAAATTTGAACTCCCAGAACTCCCCTCCACTCTCACCCCGAGGACTGGAAGCCTGTCCCCTGTGGAGTTCAGATTTAGGGGGCATTTTCTCGAGGGGTGTGGATGGGGCATGGGCTATTGCTGACGTGTGCTGATTCTCTGGCATGGGAGAAAGGAGAGGATGGTCAGCTCAGAGGGAGCCTCAGCTGTGAGGGAACCATACAGGAGTGGTAGTGTCCCCAGGCACAGAGCAGCAGGCACAGCAGTGGCAACAATAGGGCTTACACCCCCAGGGATACTTTGAAAGGACACTCTCAGTCTCTCTGGGCAACCAGAGGAAGCTGGGTATCTTCTCCAGTAGCAATAATTGGTGAAACAGATCTGGGACAGAAATGTAAACCCAGTGAATAAAGGGTGGCCTAAGGCAATACCAGCCAGGGTGGAGCACAGGGACCATGCTCAGAGACAGCAGACTCCCAGGGCAGAGCTGACCCAGAGGACTGTTGCACTGAGCCAAAGACACACCTGGCCCTTGGGAGATCAAACCTGAGACAAAAGCCAAAAGATAGAGACTGGAACTGACAGCTGAGTGCCGAGTTCTGACCATTCAACCTAACACAAACTGCAGCTGAGACAGGACAGTGGCACAGACAGAGCTGAGTTGCTCAACAGCATCTGGTCCACTCAGGGTTATAGCTGGGACAGAAAAAAATCTGCTAAGTTGTTCTGCAACATCATTCAGGAGCAAGGCTGGAACTGAGTGAAATATCCCAGGCCCCATTAAGCACCTGAGGTTGTCAGGCCTCACCTCCCCCTGATGGATGGTGGCAGAGTGTGGCAGCCTGACTGAGGAGACATAGATCTTCTTGTGACTCAGACAGGTGCAAACCTCTGGAGTATCTGCTCATTGGAGAGAATGGGGTCACACCCCTTCGGTGTTACCAGTGACTGGGTGTGAAAGAGGTGCAAGATGGGGAAGTAGACATCAACATTTCCAGACTAATGTTTTTGCTGGGTGGGTCCTTCTGACTTCACGGAGCACTGAAGCAAGTCATACTCAAGTTGACAGCAGATCTTTGCTATCTAGTTGCCAGAAACCTTTTGAACTCTCCCACCTGAGACTGGTGCTGACTGAAACAATTGATTTGGACCTCTTGAGCTGGGCCAATCACCTGAGGACTATCCAAAGTTGTACCCTGGGTATGTGGTTGTGGAAAGGTTTTATTTTCCTTGTCCAATTGTTGCCTGTGGGGTGTGGGGTGACCCAATTACTGGTATTTCTCCACAGCAGACACTTCAACCCAAAGTAACTGATTCACTAGGGTAAGACAGAACCACTTAGCCCCACCACATTAAGAAGGTCCCCAGTTTCTCAGGCCATAGCTCTGTACAGGCCCTTCACAAATCTCTAGGGAAAAAGGTACAGACACCAGTCCCAGCTTTTGGGCAAAGGACTGGCCATTCAATACTCCTGGAGCACCCAACCCAACTTTTCCTTATCTGCCCATCTAGCCAAACAGTGTAAAATAATCATGGGGAGGAATCAGTGGAAAAGCTCCAGTAACATAAATAACCCAAGTAGGTCAACCCCCACAAGGAACAATTTGGCAGATACAACTGAAGAACCCATTCACAAATAGATGGTTGAGATGTCAGAAACCAAATTCAGAATTTGGACTACACATAAGATCAATAAAATAGAGGAAAGTTAGAATTAGAAATTCAAGGAGCATTTCAAAATTTGTCTCAAGAATTCAAGGAATTCAAAAACAAAATCACCAAAGATTTTGACACATTGAGACAAGAATTTGTAGCCCTCAAAGATCTGAGAAATACAGTAGAAACCCTCAGTAACAAAATGGAGCAAGCAGAAAAAAATATTTCTGACATTGAAGAAAAAGCTTTCAAATAATCCCAGACTCCACAAAAAGGAAGAGAAATGGAGAGCAAAAATGGATCATTCTCTCAGAGAGCTCTGGGATAATTCAAAGAAAAGCAATATTCACCTGATAGGGATCCCTGAAGATAAAGTAGTGACTTTGGAAGGCACAGAGGCTCTTCTTCATGAAATTATGAAAGAGAATTTTCCAGACATGCTAAGAGATTCTAAAATTCAGATAGCAGACAGTTTCAGAACCCCAGCATGACTCAACCCAAATAAGACATCCCTCAAACACATCATTAGTAACTTCACTAAAGTTAATATGAAAGAGAAAATTCTGAAAGCAGCCAAACGTAAGATAACCATAACCTAGAAGGGGAAAAACATCAGAATAACTGCAAATCTCTCTACTGAAAACTTTCAAGCTAGAAGAGGGTGGTCATCAACTTTTAATCTCCTAAAACAAAATAACTTTCAACCCAGCATCCTGTATCCAGCTAAACTGAGCTTCATTTATGATGGAGAAATTAAATACTTTAATGACATACACAGGTTGAGGAAATTTGCCATAACTAAACCAGCTCTCTATGATATTCTCAGACCTATCCTCCATAATGACCAACACAATCCTCCAACACAAAAGTAAACTCACACAGAAACTTTTGATCAAATTCCAACTTCTATAGAGGTGAAAGTTTCACTAAACTTTCAAAAAACTCTATACCCAAAATTCTACCAGGCATATCAATATTCTCAATTAATGTGAATGGCTTAAATTGTCCTCCAACGAGGCACAGGTTGGCTAACTGGATACTAAAACTCAGGCCAGATATCTGCTGCATACAAGAATCTCATCTTCCCTTAAAAGATAAATATAAACTCAGGGTGAAGGGATGGTCATATATTACAGGCAAATGGAAAACAGAAAAAAGCAGGTGTTGTAATCTTATTTGCAGACAAAATAGGCTTTAAACCAACAAAAGTAAGGAAGGATAAGGATGGACACTTCATGTTTGTTAAGGGTTATATTCAATATGATGAGATGTCAATTACTAATATCTATGCACCCAACCAGAATGCTCCTCAGTTTATAAGAAATACTCTACCAGACATGAGTAACTTGATTTTCTCCATCTCATAGTAGTTGGAGATTTGAACACGCCTTTATCAGTGTTGGACAGATCCTCTAATAAGAAGCTAAGCAAAGAAATGTTAGATTTAAACTTAACCATTCAACATTTGGATTTAACAGACATCTACAGAACATTTCATCCTAATAAAACTGAATACACATTCTTCTCATCAACCCATGGAACATACTCCAAAATTGATCACATCTTAGGTCACAAGTCTAACCTCAGCAAATTTAAAAGAATAGAAGTTATTCCTTGCATCTTCTCAGACCATCATGGAATAAAAGTTGAACTCACTAACAATAGGAGTCTGCATACTCATACAAAAACATGGAAGCTAAACAACCTTATGCTGAATGATAAATGGATCATACATGAGATTAAGAAGAAAATTACCAAATTCTTGAAACAAAATGACAATGAAGACACAAACTATCAGAACCTCTGGGATACTGCAAAGGCAGTCCTAAGAGGGAAATTTTTACCACTGCAAGCCTTCCTCAAAAGAACAGAAAGCAAGGAAATTAACAACTTAATGGGACATCTCAAGCAACTGGAAAAGGAAGAATATTCCAATCCCAAACCAAGCAGAAGAAAAGAAGTAACCAAAATTAGAGCAGAATTAAATGAAATTGAAAACAAAAGAATTATATAACAGATCAATAAATCAAAAAGTTGGTTTTATGAAAAGTTTAATAAAATAGATAAACCTTTAACTAACCTAACCAGGAAAAAAAAATAGTAAAATCTGTAGTTTCATCAATCAGCAATGGAAAAGACGAAATAACAACAGACTGCTACGAAATTCAAAAAAATCCTTAATGAATATTACAAGAAACTTTATTCTCAAAAATAAGAAATCTGAAGGAAACCGACCAATACTTGGAATCACGCCACCTCCAAGATTCAGCCAGAATGAAGTGGAAATGTTGAATAGGCCTACATCAAGTTCTGAAATAGCATCAGCTATACAAAATCTCCCAAAAAAAGAAAAGCCCTGGACCAGATGGCTTCACGTCAGAATTCTACCAAACCTTTAAAGTGGAACTAGAACCTATATTACTCAACCTTTTCCAAAATATAGAAAAACAAGGAATACCACCCAACACATTCTATGAAGCAAACATCATCTTGATCCCCAAACCAGGAAAAGACCCAACAAGAAAAGAAAATTATAGACCAATATCACTAATGATTTTTGATGCAAAAATATTCAACAAGATCCTAACAAACAGAATCCAGCAACACATCAAACAAATTATACACCTTGACCAAATAGGTTTTAACCCAGGGTCTCAAGGCTAGTTCAATGTATGTAAATACATAAATATAATTCAGCACATAAACAAGTTAAAAACAAAGATCATATGATTCTCTCAATTGCTGCAGAAAAGGCTTTTGATAATATCCAGCATCCCTTCATGATCAGAACACTTAAGAAAATTAAAGGGGCATTACTTAAAATGAAAGAGGCCATCTACAACAAACCCACAGCCAATATCATATCAAATGGAGTTAAATGGAAATCATTTTCACTCACATCAGGAACCAGGCAAGGTTGCCCATTGTTTCCACTGCTCTTTAACATTGTAATGGAAGTTTTACCTATTGCAATTAGGGAAGAAAAGGTGATGAAATATATCCATATAGGGTCAGGAGAGATCAAACTTTCACTCTTCACAGATGATATGATTGTATCCCTGGAAAACACCAGAGATTCTACCACAAAACTCTTAGAAGTGATCAAGGAATATAGCAATGTCTCAGGTTACAAAATCAACACTCATAAATCTGTAGCCTTTATATATACCAACAATAGCCAAGCCAAAAAAAGCAGTCAAGGACTTTATTCCTTTCACAGTAGTGCCAAAGAAGATGAAATATTTGGGAGTTTACCTAACAAAGGACATGAAATATCTCTATAAAGAGAACTATGAAACTCTTAAGAACAGAAATTGCTGAACATGTAAACAAATTGAAAAACATACCATGCTCATGGCTGGGAAAAATCAACATTGTTAAAATGTCCATACTACTCAAAGCAATATACAATTTTAATTCAATCCCTATTAAAGCTCCATTGTCATACTTTAAAGATCTCAAAAAAATAATACTTCATTTTATATGGAATCAGAAAAAAACCTGAAATAGCCAAGATATTACTCAGAAATAAAAGCAAAGCAGGAGGAATTACACTACTAGACCTCAGACTATACTACAAATCAATAGTGATCAAAACAGCATGGTACTGGCACAAAAATAGAGAGGTAGATGTGTGGAACAGAATAGAGAACCAGGAGGTCAACCTAGCTACTTACCATTATTTGATCTTTAAGATAGACTCTCCCTGGATTAAAGATTTAAACTTAAGATATGAAACTATCTAAAGACTAGAAGAAAGTGCAGGGTAAATTCTTGAAGGAATTGGTCTGGGAAAATATTTTATGAGGAGGACTCCCCAGGCAATTGAAGCAACATCAAGAATACGCTACTGGGACCTGATCAAACTAAAAACCTCTGCACAGCCAAGAACACAGTAAGTAAAGTAAGCAGACAGCCTGCAGAATGGGAAAAGATATTTTCAGGTTATGCCTCCAACAAAGGTTTAATAACCAGAATCTACAGAGCACTCAAACGTATGAGCAAGAAAAGAACAAGTGATCCCATCTCAGTGTGGCAAGGGACCTGAACAGAAACCTCTGAAGAATACAGGAGCATGGTCTACAGCCACGTGAAAAAATGCTCATCATCCTTAATAATCAAAGAAATGCAAATCAAAACTACTTTGAGATATCACCTAACCCCAGTAAGATTAGCCCACATCACAAAATCCCAAAACCAGAGATGTTGGCATGAATGTGGAGAAAAGGGAACACTTCTACATTGCTGGTGAGAATGCAAACAAATATATTCCTTTTGGAAAGATGTTTGGAGAATACTTACAGTTCTAAAAATAGGCCTGCCATTTGATTCTGTAATTCCCCTAGTAGGTACATATCCAGAAGACCAAAAATCATATCATAACAAAGAAATTTGTACCAGAGTGCTTACTGCAGCCCAATTCGTAATTGCCAAGTCATGGAAGAAGCCCAAGTGCCTATCGACCCACGAATGGATTAAAAAAATATGGCATATGTACACTATGGAATATTATGCAGCCTTAAAGAAATATGGAGACTTACCTCTTTCATGTTTACATGGATGAAGCTGGAACATATTCTTCTTAGCAAAGTATCTCAAGAATAGAAGAAAAAGTATCCAATGTACTCAGCCCTACTATGAAACTTATCTATAGCTTTCATATGAAGGTTATAACCCAATTATAGCATAAGAATATGGGGAAAGGGACAAGGGAGGGGAGGATGGATGGAGGGAGGGTAAATGGTAGGATCACACTTATGGTGCATCGTAGAAGGGTACAGGTGAAATCTACACTAAATGCGGAATATAAATGTCTTAACACAATAACTAATAAAATGCTATGAAAGCTATGCTAATGAGTTTGATGAACATAGTTCAGATTGTATATGAAACCAGCACATTGTACCCCATGATTGCATTAATGTACACAGCTATGATTAATAAAAATAAAAAAATAAACAGAAACAAACTATGAGTTCATGCATCATGGAAGTAACTTGAATGCATATTGCTAAATTAAGTAAGATTCTGAAATGGTTTTATACTATATAATTGCAACTGTATGACATTCTGAAAAAGGCAAAACTATAGAACTGGGAAAAGTTCAAGGGGTGGGTTGTATAATTCAAGTGGACCTTCAAGTGTCCTGGTAACTGGGTGCAGGTGCTCTTAGCTGTGAATCAGAGGCAGTTCTCACACAAAGAGACAGAGAAAATACACACATCTGTGGCATCAGACGCAGACCTGCAGAGCTAGTTCCTACCTGTGAATCCTGAAACAGTCCCAATAACTTGGTTCCAACACTTACCAACCATTGTTCAAAGATAGTCCCCAAGAATCCCTTAATTATGGCCTTGATCAACTATGATACCAGAGCTAATCCTATCAGCCTGAAGACCCAACAGAAGTTCTTTAACTGCCAAAACCAGTCTGTAAAGGCTGGAAGAGGTATTTTCACCTTCAAATTTACAGACACAAAATGCAAGGTCATATAGATCATGAAGAACTAAGTTAATGAGATATAATCAAAGGAAACCAATAAGTCTTCAGTAAGTGACCCCAAATAAAGGGGGAGCTACAAATTTCCTGACAAGGAATCCAAAATAATTATATCAAATAACCCAATGAAATGCAAAATAACATAGATAGCCAAATAGAATTAGAAAAACAATGCCTCAACAAAATAAAGAAATACAAGAAATAGAAACCATAAAGAATCAAATACTAGAGTTGAAGAATACAATGACAGAATTGAAAATTTAAAGCACAGCCCCAACAGTAGACTTAATTTTGAAGAAGAAAGAACTAGACAATTCAAAGTTTATTTGAAGTTAGCCAATTAGAGGAATAGGAAAAAAATCCAAAAGGGCAGAGATTTCAAACTGAATCTTGAGGACAACATAGAGACAATAAATATGAACATTATGGTCATTCTATAAAAAGGGAGATAGAAAATGTCACAAATTTGTTTAAAGGAATAACAGCTGGAAACTTTCCAAATTTGGAGAGTTTAAGATTCACTGAGTTCTAAAAGCCCAAACAAGACTAACCCATGGAATATTTCCCAGGTGAACATTATAACTCAATTATCAAAAAGCAAAGAAAAAAGAGAGGAGTTTGAAAGTAGCAAGAGATAAGCTAGTTTCTCTTGTCCCATACTAGAGAAACTTTATATGACTATCAGCAGATTTCTCAGCAGAAATCTTGCTAGCCAGAAAGGAGTAGAATAATATATTCAATGTACTAAAAGAAAAAACAAAAAATCCTTCTCATCAAGAATGCTACCTCAAGCAAATGTGTTCTTCAGAAATAAAGTTATTAATAGACAATCAAAAGCTTAGGAAGTTCAGCAGTACCGGACCTTTCTGAACACTAACTAATAATGTGCAAACATATGCAAATACAAATGTTTCTTGCAAAGGTAAATGTGTGGTCAGAGACTATTATAATACTGCAATGGTGGTTCGTATTTCAATTTTACTTGTAGTATAAAAGTTAAAATATAAAAGTATTAAAAATAATGTTAACTACAATAATTTGTCAATGAATAGATAATATAAAAAATATAAAAGGTGACATCAAAAGCAAACAATGCTTATGTAAGGAGAGAAATGGAAGTGTAACTTTGTATGTGATTGAAGTTATCAGCTTAAAGTAGACTGAAATAACTATATCATTTTTTATTTAATCCTTATGGTTAGCACAGAGAAAAAAATGTGCATGTACTGAAGAGAAAAACAGCAAAGCATTCCCCTATAAAAAATAAAATAAAAATCACCAAAGAAGACAGAAGAAAAGAAACTATTAAAAAGTCAGAAAACAATGAACAAATGGCAATAATAAGTCATTGCATATCACTAACACTTAAATTTAAATGGATTAAATTCTCTAGTCAAAATATACAGACCGGGCCTTCTGACTATAATCCCAGCATTTCGGGAGGCTGAGATTGGGATCACTTGAACCTAGAAGTTCAAGACCACCTGAGCAACATAACATACAATAGACTGTAATATAACTATTAAGCATATTTCCCGTAGAGACCCAGACTCTACAAAAAATAAAAATAAAAAATGTATATAATATACCTGGGTACAATGCTGCATGCCTGGAGTCCCTGTCACTGGGGAGGCTGAGGTGGGAGGATCTCTTGAACTAGGGAGCCCAAAGCTGCAGTGAGCTGTGATCGTACCACAGTAGTCCAGCCTCCAAGTGACTGAGTGTGACCTGCTGTCTCAACTACAACAAAAATACACACAGTGACTGGATGCATATTAAAATAAAAATAAATAATAAATGAGGTCCAACAATATGTTTACTATAAGAGAATCACTTTTGCTTCACATAGGCTGAAAGTGAAAAAACAGAAAAAGATATTCCACTCAAGTGGGAACCAAATGAGGGCAAGAGTGACTATTATATCACACAAAATAGGCTTTTAGTGAAAATCTGTCACAAGAAACAAAGAAAGACATTATATAATGATAAAGGGATAAATTCAGCAAGATGGTAGGCCACTTGTAAATATAAATGAGCATCTAAAATACATAAAGTAACATCAGAGCATCTAAAAATATAAAGCAAATATTATCAAAGGGAGAAATAGACAGGAATAGTAATGAAATTCTTCATTACCCTGCTTTCAACCATAGATGATCTTGAAAAAAAAATCAATATAGGTAAGTTGGACTTAAACTATAAATCAAATGAATCCAACAAGCATATACAGAACAGCAGGAAAATACCTATTTGTCCCCAAGCCCTCATGAAACGTACTTTAAAACTGATTGTATTTTAGACCACAAAATCTATCAGAGCAAATTCAAGAAGATTGAAATTACATCAAGTATCATTTCAAATCGTAATGATATGAAGCTAGAAATCACTAACAAGAGAAAAATTGAAAACCGCACAAATATTTGAAAATTAAACAGTACTTTCCTAAACAACCAATGGATCGAAGAACAACTCAAAAGGGAAATAAAAAATAAAAAAAAAAAAAACATCTTGAGACAAATGAAAATAGAAACGCAGCATATGAAAACTTATGGGATATTGAGAAAGAAACTTACAAATATTGTGAAAGAAACTTCCCCAAAAGACAAGTTTACAGCCAAAAATGCTGTAAATAACAAGACAAGAGAACGGTCCCAAATAAACATCAAAGAACTAGAAAGAGAACAAACTAAATCCAAATTTAGGAGGAGAGAAGAAATAATAAAAATAAGAGCAGAACTACATAAAATAAAGACTATATTAAAGATCAACATAACTGAGAACTATTTTTTAAATAAAACAAAATTGACACATTTTAGCCAGACTAAACAAGGAAAAAGATATAAGTTTCAAATAAATAAAACTATAAGTAAAAGAAAAGATATTAAACTAGTACTACAGATAGAGAATTATAAGAGGCTACTGGGGAGGAGCCAAGATGGCGGTCTATAGCCAGCTTTCTGTAGACGCTCCCATCCAGAAGGAGAGTTAAAGGATAGAAATTCAGCAAGAAAGCCAATGGTTTGGAACTCAGCCAAAAGAGAAGGTCGAAGAATGCACATCAACCCTGCTGGAGCGACCTGTGACCCCAAGGATACAAATAAAAGGTACACAGCACATCACCAAGTGGACGGGAGTCCCCTGCCCCAAGAGAATGGCTCACAGTATACTCCATACATCCATACAAACAAGCGAGCAGAGTTCAGATGTCCTCCCACTCTACCCCACGGGAGAGACCCTATAAAAATTGGACCTTCTTCCCCTACTAGGGTGCTGCTGCACTCTCCTGCCAGGCATAAAGCTGTATAAAAAATGTATATATTCTCTATCTGGAAGTTGAAACTCCTGGCACTCCCCTCCACTCTCACCCTGAGGTCTGGAGGTCTGTCCCCCACAGAGTCCAAATTCTTGGACACTTTCTCAAGGGGTATGGATAGGACAAGGGTTGTGCTGGTCTGTGCTGTTTTCCCGGGCACGGGAGTGGTGAGAAGAAAGTGTGGAGAGGCGGTACCTTGAGGCACCAAGCTGCACCATTGAGAAAGTTTTGCTAGATTTTGGCAGCACCTGGCCCTCAAGGGATGACAGCTGAGACAAAGGGCTAAGCTCACAAACTGAGTCAGGACTATTAGCTGCCCAGTATCTCTTCCACAGGGCTGAAATTCTGCGAACTTGTTCTGTTCTACCAGCTTTTTCATCTACTTTACATCAATCAGGGACAGGTGGAACGGAGTGAATTGCCCCAGCCCCTATCAAGTACCCAAGTTGTCAGGCCTCACCTCCCCCCATGCCAACACCGACATAACTGGTGGACTGGCTGAGGAGCAACAGAGTCCCGTGTGACCTAGGCAGGCACAAACCTCTAGAGCATCTGCTCATTGGAGGGAACTGGATCACAGCTCTTCAGGGTCACCAGAGACTGGGTGTGACAGAGGGGCAAGGCGGGGAAGGAAGTATAAACCTTCCCAGGGAATTTACTGGCTGGGGAGGCCCTCCTGAGCTCACAGAACCCTGGAGTGAGTTATACTAAAGCTGACAGCAGACTTCTGCTATCTAGTCGCCAGAAATTTTTCAACTTTTTGATTTGAGGTTGGTACTGGCTGGGACAATTGATTGGGACCTCTTCAACTGGGCCAATCACCCAAGGACTTTCCAATGTTGTACACTGGGTGTGTGGTAGTGGGAAGGTTTGATTTCCTTTCCAATTGTTGTGGGGAGCGAGGTGACCTAACTGCTGGTTATCCTCCACAGCTCAGATTCCAACACAGAGTAACCAATTCTCTAGGGTAAGACAGAGATCAGATGAAAATAAGACAGAGCCACTTAACCCCACCACATCAAGAAGGCCCCCAGTTTCACAGGCAGTAGCAAAGTCCGGGTTGGCAAAAGTCTGGGGGAAAATATACAAACACCAGTCCCAGCTTACATACAAAGGAAGGACTGGTCAATCACTACTCCTAGAACCCCCAACCAAACTTATCCTTACCTACTCACCCAGTCAAATGGTGCAAAATAAATATGGGGCAGAATCAGCGGAAAAGCTCTGGAAACATGAACAACCAGAGTAGATAAACCCCCCCCCCA
>CAUYON010017561.1:0-22233 GCA_963573935.1 Arctocebus calabarensis
CGCCAGCCCCATATACCGAAGGTGGCGGGTTCAAGCCCGGCCTCGGCCGAACTGCAAAACAAAAAAATAGCCGGGCGCTGTGGCGGGCGCCTGTAGTCCCAGCTACTCGGGAGGCTGAGGCAAGAGAATCGCTTAAGCCCAGGAGCTGGCGGTTGCTGTGAGCAGTGTGATGCCATGGCACTCTACCCAGGGCGATAAAGTGAGACTCTGTCTCTACAAAAAGTAAAAAAATAAAAAACTAGCCAGGCATTGTGGTGGATGACTGTGGTCCCAGTTACTTGGGAGGCTGAGGCAAGAGGATTGCTTGAGCCCAAGAGTTGGAGGTTGCTGTGATCTGACACCACAGCACCCTACCCAGGGTAACAGACTGAGACTCTGTCTTAAAAAAAAAAGTTGTCAAGGTCATCAAAAATAAGGAAAGTCTGACAAACAATCATAGCCAAGAAAAATCTAAGGAGATGAGATGAATCAATATAATATTGTGTCCTGGATGAGTTTCTGGAACAGAAAAAAGACATTGGGTAAAAATTAAGAAAATCTGAAAGCACGTGCTTGAATTAATAATAATTTATCAATATTGGTTTATTAATTGTGACAAATTTGGCATACTAATATAAGATGTTTTTATTTTTTTATTTTTTTTTTGAGACAGAGCCTCAAGCTGTTACCCTGGATAGAGTGCTGTGGCACTAAAGGGTGACAAAAACCACCTCCCAAACTTCACCTTCCACTCACTAATTGTAGAGTTGAGGAGGAGTCATTTTCAGGTAAGATGGTGTTTCTTTTTCTTTTTTTTTTTTGCAGTTTTTGGCTGGGGCTGGGTTTGAATCCGCCACCTCTGGCATATGGGGCTGGCGCCCTACTCCTTTGAGCCATAGGCGCCACCAGATGGTGTTTCTTATACTTGAGTTGTCTACAAATGGATTTCTTTTAAAGGAAAAGATTCAAGTGATCAATAAAATGTCTCAAATACAATTCTCCTCATTGGCCAAGAATCAGATCACTATCAGCAGCATCTATCTCCTGGAAGACGTGCCTGAAATTAATAACCTTAATTTAGTTAACAGTGCCTTCTGTTACTTAGGTCACCAGAAATCTATATACCTGGTGACCTAAGCATCAGAAAATTTAGGTTAAGAGACAAGGCTTTCAGTTTTGAATTATCACTGCAAGAGTTGGGTCTTTAGGATAGGTAAGATATGGTTTTTGAAATGAAAATTAAATTAAATTTCTCTTGTCATTTGCAAAGATCTGACAAAATCTCCTTGGATATCCCAGGAAAGAAGCATACCATTGAGTCATCAAACCTGTGAGGGAAAAAGAGCATAATTGTGGGGAGCCGTAGGATGACAGCTATGCAGGAGACCCAGGAGTAGCCAATTCAGAAGTGGGCTGTAGGAGGCATGTCTTCCAGGAGAGCAGTGCTGCTGATAGCGATCTGATGCCTGGCCTATGAGGAAAATTATATTTGAGACGTTTTGTTGATCACTTGAAACATTTGGGAAGAATTGGCAGTAGGTACATAGCAAATAAAAAAGGCAGTTATTAATTTCAGGAAAACAGTTGTATAGGAGAGGAAAGGTATTCATAGCATACAGTCTGATTCAATAATAAACAATATTTACTTAGTGATAATAATAATATAAACATTGAAAGTTAATTTAACAAAAATTGTGATGAAATTATATAAGATGGGGAAAATGAAAACAGGAAGGTTCTAAAGGTGCTAAATCTTTATGTAACATAATAGAAAGTTAATAATGTGTAGGATTGTGTTGAGTGTGGTGGCTCATGACTATAATAATACCTACACTTTGGGAGGCTGAGGTAGGAGGATTGCTTAAGACTGGGAGTTAAAGACTCACCTGGGCAACGTAGCAACATCCCATCTCTAAAAATAATTTAAGATCCAGTTCTTCCACTGCCCCTGCTGCAGGTCTCAGCAGGATGGGAGGAGTAGCAGTGGCTAGGCAGCCCATCTTCACCAAGGCTTTTGGTGTGCTGCAGCCTGCAGGCACCCAGCATGAGCCCTACCCACAGCCAAGATGCCCAAGAGGAAGGTCAAATCTGTGGAAGGCAGGATGAAGGAAAAGCCCAAGAACAGATTGGCAGCTGGAGTGCAATGGCATGTTCATAGCTCACTGTAAGCTCCAATAGGTCAGCCGAACCTGTTCCTGCAAAAGTGAAAATGAAGCCAAAAAAGGCAACAGCAAAGAATAACTCTACAGATAAAAAAAAGTGCGACCAAAAGGGAAAAGGGGAGCAAAGGCTGAAGTGGCTGAGTAAGAAACTAAAGAAGATTTAGCTGCAGAAAATGGAAAAACTGAAACTGAGAAGAGTCCAGCTGCTGATGAAGCAGGAGAAAGAAACCAAGTCTGTGTAATCAGGGGTCCCCCTCTCCCTTCTAGTTGAGAATTATCAAACATTTTGTAAATGCAAATATTTTAGTAGCTCTAGAAACATTTTTTTTTTTTGAAACACAGCCTCAAGCTGTTACCCTGGATAGAGTGCTGTGGCATCACAGCTCACAGCAACCTCCAATTCCTGGGCTCAAGCGAGTCTCTTGCCTCCGCCTCCCAAGTCGCTGGGACTACAGGCACCGGCCACAAGGCCCGGCCATTTTTTGGTTGCAGCCATCATTGTTGTTTGGCAGGCCCGGGCTGGATTTGAACCCACCAGCTCAGGTGTATACAGCTGGCACCTTAGCCTATTGAGCCACAGGCGCCGAGCCACATTTTTTTTTTTTTTTGAGGAAGAGTTTCACTATGTCGCTATTCGTAGACTGCTGTTCTGTCACAGCTCACAGCAACCTCAAACTCTTGGGCTTAAGGGATTCTCTTGCCTTAGCCTCCCAAGCAGCTGGGACTACAGGCACGTGCTGCAACACCCAGCTATTTTTTTGTTGTTGTTGTAGTTATCATCGTTGTTGAGCGGGCCCGAGCTGGGTTCCAACTCGCCAGCCTGGGTGCATGTAGCTGGTGCACTAGCTACTGAGCTAAGGGTGCTGAGCTTCTAGAAACATTTTTAAGGAAAAGGGAATCCCATGTCATCCCATTTTTTAAGTGTAAATGCTTTTTTTAAGAAGGGAAATCAGGCTCGAGCCTGTGGCTCAACAGGCTAGGGCGCCAGTCACGTACAAATCCAGCCCAGGCCAGCCAAAACAACGATGACGGCTGCAACCAAAAAACAAAAACAAAAACGGCCGGGCGTTGTGGTGGGTGCCTGTGCTCCCAGCTACTTGGGAGGCGGAGGCAGGAGACTCGCTTGAGCCCAGAATTGAAGATTGCTGTGAGCTGTGATGCCACAGCACTCTATCCAGGGTGACAGCTTGAGGCTCTGTCTCAAAAAAAAAAAAGGAAATCATTCACTGGTTGTTTATTTTTTGGTACAACTAGAAAAAAGTGTGGGATGTTGAATTATGGGAGGCTTTGACTGTCTTCAGTGTCAGCTTACAATTCTATAGATGGGGAGGTTAGTTTTTAGTTTCCACAATGCAAAGCATACTTAATGGCAATATGGAGTCCCAGGTCTGCATTTAATGTCTTGAACATTTAAAATTACTTCTATTCACTCTACTTGTTTCCAAAAGAAAAGAAAAAAAATTACTTCTATTCCCATCTTTTTTAGAATAGTTTCCTTAAAGACAACCATTCTTGTGATTGTGGCCCTCCTGTCAGAATTGCATAAGCTCTATAACATCTTTGGCAGTGATAGTCCTGTTTACCTGATAACTTTGTTAAGGTGCTGTGAAGGACTGAAAATTTGAGTATGTAGTATATATGGTAATAAATTGTGAATTGGTAGGACTTATGTAACAGTTTATCAGCATTTGAAGATACTGATACCGATATCCTCTTAAGGAAAATTTGTGATCAATTTTTTTTTTTTGAGACAGACTCAAGCTGTCTTCCTCAAGACAAGCTGTCTTCCTCAAGCTGTGGTGTCATAGCTCACAGCAACCTCCAAGTTGAGCTCATCTCCCAGAGTGCTAGGATTACAGGTGTGAGCCCTACAGATGGATTTCTTGAGCTTACCAGTTCAAGGCCAGCCTGAGCAAAGAGCAAGACCCTGTCCGTACTAAAAATAGAAAAGCTGAGGCAAGAGGATTGCTTGAGCCTGAGTTGGTCTCAAATTTTTTTTAAGCTTGGCTCAGCGCCCATACACTGAGTCTGGTGGGTTCGAACTCGACCCAGGCCTCCTCCTAAACAACAATGACAACTACAACAAAAAAATAGCTGTGCATTGTGGTAGGTGCCTGTAGTCCCAGCTGCTTGGGAGGCTGAGGCAAGAGAATCTCTTTAACCCAAGAATTTGAGGTTGCTGTGCGCTGTGTTGCCCTGGCACTCTACCAAAGGTGACATAGTGAGACTGTCACAAAAAAAAAAAAAAAATGGACAGCGCCTGTGGCTCAAACGAGTAGGGTGGTAGCCCCATATGCTGGAGGTGGTGGGTTCAAACCTAGCCCTGGCCAAAAATTGCAAAAAATAAAAATAGCTCGGTGCCCATAGCACAGAGGTTATGGCGCCAGCCACATGCACTAAGGGTTCAAATACAGCCTGGGTCAGCTAAACAACTGCAACAAAAAAATAGCTGGGCATTGTGGCAGGCCCCTGTAGTCCCAGCTACTTGGAAGGCTGAGGCAAGAGAATCTCTTAAACCCAAGAGTTTGAGGTTGCTGTGAGCTGTGATGCAACAGCACTCTACTGAGGGTGACATAGTTAGACTCTGTCTCAAAAAAAAAATTTTTTTTTTTAAGCTGGAAAGTCATTGTAATAACTATTTTAAAAGAATTACAATAAATGACTTTTTAGATTTGGGGTACATATGTTAAGAATTATGTATAAATTGAAATGTCTACACTGATGCTCAACACAACCAATAAAATCTCAATGATAAAAGAAAAAAATTGAAATTAATGGGGCACAGTGATGTGTAGCTATAGTCCCAGCTACTTGGGAAGCTGAGGTTGGAGGATCACTTGAGCTCAGGAATTGGAGGTCACAGTGAGCTATGATCATGCCACTGAACTCCAGCCTGGGTGAAAGAGTGAGACCCTGTCTCTTTAAAAAAGTATAAGATAAATGAAACAAAAAGGGCTAAAAAAGAAAGTATTTGCCTTTGGGGCAGCGGTTCTCAAACTGTGGGTCACAACCCACAGGAACTGTATTAAAAGGTTGCGGCATTAGGAAGGTTGAGAATCACTGCTTTAGGAAATAAATGATGGAAGGAGAGAAACTGTTTTTCATTATAATCCTTTTAGTACTATTAGACCAGTGATTTTCAACTGGTGTGCCATGAGAGGATTTTAGGTGTATTATGAAAATATTTAAAGATCTGGCTCAGCGCCTGTGGCCCAGTGGGCTAAGGTGCCAGCCACGTACACCTGAGCTGGCGGGTTCAAATCCAGCCTAGGCCTGCCAAACAACAATGTCAGCTGCAACCAAAAAAATGGCTGGGCATTGTGGTGGGCACCTCTAGTCCCAACTACTTGGGAGGCAGAGGTAGGAGACTTGCTTGAGCCCAGGAATTGGAGGTTGCTGTGAGCTGTGATGCCACAGCACTCTATCCAGGGTGACAGCTTGAGGCTCTGTCTCAAAAAAAAAAAAAAAAGTATTAGATCATTAATGAAATTACTTTCCAAAGAAGTTCAAAGCACATAAGTATATTCTTTTTTTTTTGAGACCGAGTCTCAAGTTGTCGCCCTGGGTAGAGTGCAGAGGTGTCACAGCTCACAGCAACCTCCAACTCTTGGACTTAAGTAATTCTCTTGCCTCAGCCTCCCAAGTAGCTGGGAGTACAGGCACCTACCACAATGCCTGGCTATTTTTATTGTTGTTGTTGCAGTTATCGTTGTTTAGCAGGCCCAGGCTGGGTTCAAACCTACCAGCCTTGGTGTATATAGCTATAGGTACCACCAGTATATATGTACTACTTTTTTTGAGAACATATTTTCAGTGTACTGTGGGAATTTAATTATAAGGTCAAGTGTGCCATGAGATAAAAAAGTCTTTGTCACTATGCCTATATTCTTTAGTAACAATAGAAGGACACAGATACTCTTTATTCGATTCCAGGTGAATTTGGTCAAATCTGAACGTGCTCATTGTATACATATTTCAGAAGTAAATCTTCAGAGGTTTGCAATGTTTGGAATAAGAACATTGTCCTCCACCATTAGTGTCAATGACTCAGTGAGATGCTGAGAACTAAGTATCTGGCAATGGTTTAAGTTCCTCCCACTAATCCAAATTCCATGAAATCATTAAAAACATATCAATGTAAGATAGGCTTTATTTAATTTCTCCTTTGGCCTTCTGCCAGATTCCCATCCTGTTGCCTTGCCTATGTGAATGTCCTGGCATGCAAATTTAGTTACACCAGGCATCAAGAGTTAGACCAGGCGGGGTGCGGTGGCGCACGTCTGTAATCCTAGCACTCTGGGAGGCCAAGGCAAGTAGATTGTCTGAGCTCAGGAGTTCAGGACCACCCTGAACAAGAGCAAGACCTTGTCTCTAAAAAATAACTGGGTGCTGTGGCGGGTGCCTGTATTCCCAGCTACCAGGGAGGCTGAGGCAAGAGAATTGCTTTGAGCCCAAGAGTTTGAGGTTGCTATGAGTTATGACACCACGGCACTCTACCCAGGGGGACAAAGTGAAACTCTGTCTCAAAAACAAAACAAAACAAAAACAAACAAAAGAGTTAGACTAGTTCATTCATGCTGTGAAGTTGTGTTGAAACCCACACCAGGCTAGATTGAATGGAGTCCCTTCTGCATCACATGAGTCTGATAGTTCCTGACCTGTTTGAGTCTAGGGCCCCAAACCTTGCAACAGAGCATATTCTCAGTCCAGTGTGCACTACTGGCTCACATTCCTGATGAGAACCTCTGTGTTCATTTGTACAATGATGAAAATCTCTGCCTCTGTAATGCCAACTTCCCTGCAAAATGATTTCCTCTCAAAGAAACATGTCTATGTTCCAAGTTGAAAATTCTACACTAACTCACTGAGTTTTATGGATTAGGAAGGTTAATTTAATTCCCTTACTCTACCCTCCATACCTTTCTTAGTATGTTAGACAAATTCCAGAGGGAATCTACAAAAAGACACCAATGGAGAGAAAACCTTTATTTGCATACTAATGAACGTGGGTGAAGAAAAGGCGAATGAGATTAAGGTGGAAGGATCTTGGTGGAAGAGAAGAAAGGGACCTTTGGAAATTCAGGAGAAAGATCAGAGGCACTCTTGAAGTCACAGCCACAGCCACAGCCACAGCTAGTTCCTTGTTGGCATCTGAACTCTGCTCTCCTCCCGCTCTCCCCTGGGACTTCTCTTTCCTTGGCTCACAGTCTCACTGTTGGCCCCCTTTCCTAGGCTCACAGTTCCAGGGTGTTTCCTCCCCCAAACCTAACGGAGGAGTGCAGCTTCATACCCAGTAGGCTGGGCAGCAACTACCCAGAAGCTGTCACTTGGATTTTTTGTACTTCTTAGTGATTTTGACACCCCTGGACTGCCAGGAGTGGTCCCTCCTACCACCAGAGGACTCTGGCTTTTCTAATAAGGAGGGTCCTGGCCAATCAGTCCATGAAGGGCCTGGATTCTCTTCCAGGCTGGTGTCTCTGAAGAAATGCTCCTCAGGGTGGAAGGTGCTGCTACAGCAGGGGATGTTTTCAGGTATGTAGTCTGTGGTGAAAGAAAGGTGGGAGATGAAAACTCAACCCTCTCTTTCTCCCAAGTGCGGGTCCTTAAGCCCCTCCCTAGCCACTTTTTTTCCAAAGCCAAAGGCCTCAACTGAAAGTCCTGCTCTGGTGGCATGCCTTCCTCCTTTCCCATGCCCCACCCCCAGTTCTTAGACCTGTCCATTCCTCCACTCTCACCTGCGGCTGAAGCAGAGGATGAACATTCTTCACACTCCCATTTCTTACTGTTAGATCTAAGAGAGGAGCAGCTCCTGTGGGTTCCATGGGATCCGCAGGTAGCACACAGAATGAGGCGCCACCTCCTAAGGAAGAGCCAAGGAAGAGTTGTGGAGACAAATAGAATACTAACTACCATTCTTGGACTCAGCTTTGCTGAGGGCTTCCCAGACATTTTTTTGCTGTACATTTTATACATCAAGGATGCATGGCTCAGATAGGCTAAGTGCTAATCCTAGGAGGCTTCAGTCAGCACAGCCTGTTGCAAGGTAGATTTGGAAAGGAATTAGTCCTGTCTTTCCACTGAGCACAAGGAGAAGGAGACCTTGCAGAGGAAACCTGTTCATTTGCACATGAGTGAGTCAGGGGCTAGTCAAGGAAGGGAATTAGCAATTGTGTTTGCCCTCAGATCTGCAGAAAAGACTCATTTTTTGCTCCTAACATCTCTGCCAAGTTCTGATTGTAAGATGGCACTGACAAACTCTTTCTAGACAGAAGCCTTTCCTTACCCTTCATCCTCAAAGCTGTCTCTGCCTTGTTCATACAGACAGGTGGGGGCATCACAATGCTGATAGCGCTGATACAACTCTGAAAAAGCCCCTGGCTCAAGTTCCCAGGCAGCATCCCTGCAGTAGGAGAAGAAACAGTGGGTAAGGTACACATAATCACCTCATGAAACTCTTGTCCATCAAGGAAGAACCAAGGAGACCCCAAGCAAGGGACAGTAAGAGTTCAACAGGCTTCCTGAACACTTCCAACAAGGCTGAGCAAGTAGCCTGGCAGTGGAAAAGGGTTAAAGGAGGATGAGTGGAACATAGAATTCCTTAGTTCTACTCTGGAATTCAAGAACCCAATACTCCAGGCAATTCTGATCCCCAAAATGCCCTTTTCATAAACACATCCCCCTCCAACTTTTTCTCCCCCCTTTTTCATTTGACAATTAAAAAGCACTCCCTTCACTTCTTCTCTCTTCACTATAATTGCCTTTGCTGCTCTTATCCTCTGTCTCACTGACCTCCTCTATAGAAATCTAAGTAACCCATTCCCTGGCTAAATTCCAGCTTTAAGTTTCCACTACCTGTCCGGAATGTGAATTCCCATTCTTAACATTTCTTTAGGAAACTCGTCTCGATTGTTACACTGTGGACATTTGAAGAAATGCTTTGCTGAGGTATGGGCATATTTCTGGAAGAGAAACATGGAAAAACTTAGTGTCTTACCTTCTTTCCACTCCCATCTTCATCCCACAAAGAGGATGTTGTAAGAGAGTTTCACTGGGGGTACAGGAAAAGGAGTTTGGATGGGCTAGGGTGAGGGTTGCAAATCCAGGTGTTAGACCTGGGATCAAAATATTTTCAAGAAAGTTCCCAGGAGTGTCTCAGTTGTCATCTCTGCCATGGGGCTTGGCAGTGCTGAAGTGGAGATCAGGACACTGGATACATGTTTCTCTTTTCTTCATCCCAAGAAATGAGACTGATGTTAAGGGTCCCTGACTCATTCTGGGATGAGTCCATTCACTCTAGCAATCTTGAGTATTTGGCTTAGTTTAAATCTTATCACGAATGAGGTCCTATTGGGTGCGGTGGCTCATGCCTGTAAATTCCAGAACTTTGAAAGGTGGGGGCAAACTTGAGGCCAGGAAACTAGCCTGGGCAACATAGCAAGACTCTGTAGAGACAGAGTTTCACTTTATCGCCCACGGTAGAGTGCCTTGGCATCACATAGCTCACAGCAACCTCCAGCTCCTGGGCTTAGGCAATTATCTTGTCTCAGCCTCTTGAGTAGTTGGGAGTACAGGTGCCTGCCACAATACCTGGCTATTTTTTGTTGCAGTTTGGCCAGGGTTTGAACCCGCCACCCTCAGAATATGGGCCTGGTACCCTGCCCACTGAGCAACAGGCGCTGCCCTCTACAAAGTATTTTAAAAATTAACTAGACATGTCTGTAGGTATTAGGGAGGCTAAGGTATGAGGATCTGTTGAGCCAAGCAGTTCAAGGCTGCAGTGAACTATGATAGTGTCGCACACTACAGCCTCAGCAACAGAGCAAGACCCTGTCTCTAAAACAAAAAATAATAAATAAAAATCAAAATTAAGAAAATGAATGAGGTCCCATAGGCCAAGGATGACTGGAGACTGGGCTAACTTTCCTCTAATTGCCTGAAATCAGCCCTGCACACAGGCCTTCAGCACGGAATTGTGGCAGGTCCCCAGAGCAGAGATAGCCCCACCTGTATGCACTTGCGGTGGTAGACAGCTTGACTACAACATGGGCTCTGGATGTTCTCAATACTTGCTTGGGATAAATCTTCACAACATAAGACACAGCTTTCTTCCCCTACGTTCCCCTGTTGGAAGTCCTGTTTTGGGCGATGTTTTCCACAAAATGATCTGTAGCAGGGTAAACAGATTTGGTTTCTGGTTTGTCACTGATGCAATTTTCTAGGTGCCTGGTCTAGGAAGGGCGATGAGCAGCCAGGCTGGTGCCCAGTGAACCTCCACACTCATGGGGAGAAGGGTGAAAAATAGTAACATGTCTTCTCATGGCTGCTCTCCCAAAGCTCCCAGGACTTTCTCCACAGCCTCTTGTTCCTAAAGGCCCCACTTAGTTCTGAGCAGCTGTCCATGAACCCCAGCTGTTTGGAATTTAAGGAGGGGCTGGAAAGCAAGAAGAAACCCAAGTCAAGACACTGTTTCCCATCACTGAATAGAGGGATAGATTCCCTGGTGAACTGAAACAGGCCTGTGAGAATGGGACTCTGATTTCATTAGTGGCTAAATAGTAAATTTCAAAAGGGCAGCCCGACTTTTCCCCTTCCTCACTCACTTGTACTCTCCAAAAAATTGTGAAAGGCAACCCCTTTCTTGGCCACAAGGCAGATGGAAGTTTCTGACGCACTGATCCTTCTGGCAGTTGATAGCGGCTCCCTTTTTCTTGCACACAAAGCAGATCTGCAAATGAGATCCAGAGGTGCTCAGGATACCCACCCCCACTCCAAAGACAGACATGGCATGGGATATCTTTCTATGGAATGGAAATTATGTGAAGCAACAGCCATTTCCTTTTCTCAGTGGTCCTGAAAGCTTTGGGGCACCCAGAAGCTGAGCTTCGAGCAGCATTGCATCCTTTTTTGTTTTCTCAGGATATAGCTCCCTCTCACTTAGGATACTATACCCCAGAAGAATAAAACTTAAGGAGCAGTTGGGAAATCTAAGTATTGTTTAACTTTTAAACTAGCAACTAGGGAAAAGAGCAGAAAGATGATGAGAGAGGTATGAAAAGAGGCCTACCCCAAGGTCCCCATTTCAGGGGATTCTAACCTTCCTAGAAGCCCGGGCTGCCTCCTTTTTGATGTCTTCAGGTAGGAATCCATGAAAACCTCTGTTGGATTGGCCCCTCTGAGGCAGCTTGCTAGATAGGATCTGAGGGGCAGCAGAACCAGGCTGTCAAATCAATTATCAATGAAACAGTGCACTGAGGTGAAGAGGATGACAGGGTAAGAGAGCTAAGGAATAGAGCTTGGTGGAATATATATCATTTACAGGGTATTTTATTTTTATTTATTTATTTATTTATTTTAACAGAGTACTTTATTTAATGAAGGCTTATGTACTATGTATTGGGTACTAAGTGCTTTTCAAATATTAACTCATTGAATCCTCCTAACAACCCTAAGAGGTAGAGAATATTATCCACATATTCTCAGAGGGGTGGGAAATCTGTGGCCTTCTGGATCATAGAGTGTAGCCTTTTGACTGATTCCAAATTTTATAGAACAAATTCTTTTAATAAGGGTATTTGTTCTGTGAAGTTTTGATTCAGTTGAGGGGCCACACTTGGGGATCTAAAGGGTCACATGTGGCCTTGAGGCCTCAGGTTACCCACTCCACCCACCTTTGTGCTATGCTGCCTCTCCTCTACTGAGGGCTGCTATTGTGTGCTGAGCTCTTTGAGGAAACACTTCCTCTGTAATGACTCATTTTATGCTTACCAAAACCCTATGACATATATGCTATTGTGACTCTCATCTTACAGGGGGGACCCTGAGGTGCAGCCTAGTAAGTGACAAGGCTGGGGTCACACGAGGGAGGAGGAACAAAACTGGTATTCACACCTGGGCCCATGGAACCTACACTCTTACCCTTCCTGCTGTATTGTCCCTCAGTACAGAATAAATACTATTCTCAGAGTACTACAGGAAGGAAAAGAGGGTTTTAAAATCTCCTGACTATGGTCATTCTGCATTATAGGGGAGGGGAGGGAATTTAGATTTTTCTTTTAAAAACACACTTTAGGGCAGCACCTGTAGCTCAGTAGGTAGGGTGCCGGCCACATACACTGAGGCTGGAGAGTTTGAATGCAGCCTAGGCCAACTAAACAACAATTATTACTGCAACAACAACAAATAGCCAGGCATTGTGGTGGGCGCCTATAGTTCCAGTTACTTGGGAGGCTGAGGCAAGAGAATTGCTTGAGCCCAAGAGTTTGAGGTTGCTATGAGCTATGATGCCAGAGTACTCTACCCAGGGGGGCAGAGTGAGACTCTGTCTCAAAAAATAAATAATAAATAAAAACACGCTTTAAAGGGTCTTTTGTGCCTGAAAAGTTCCCAAAGCAGAGTTTGGAAGGGGCAATCAAGGGAAAAGAATCTAAACTGTTTTGTTACATACATTGGGAGAATGTTAGCAGCCTACCCCCATCCAAAGAATCTTCCCCAAATCCTGGGAAGGGTCCTGGACTTCCTGCAGTAATTACATGAAATGCATAATGGGAACTCAGGTTATTTTATTTTAACATTATATATATATATATATATAACATATATATTACATTATATATATATATATATATACATACATATATTTAGAGACAGAGTCTCACTTTGTCACCCTTGGTAGAGTGCTGTGGCATCCCAACTCACAGCAACCTCCAGCTCTTGGGCTTAGGTGATTCTCTTGCTTCATCCTCCCAAGTAGCTGGGACTACAGGCGCCTGCCACAATGCCCAGCTATTTTTTGTTGCAGTTTGGCCAGGGCCAGGCTTGAAATTGCCACTCTTGGTCTATGGGGCTGGTGCCCTACTTACTGAGCCATAGGCACCACCCTATTTTAACATTATATTAAGGTGACTCTGAATTGTTAGTTGACTTGGGGGCCAGTTGGATTATAGGTGTATGTTCCCAATTATGGTTAAAACATATATGAGACATATTTTAGCACTAAATATCTCAAGGTTTTAGGATAATATGAGTTATTTCTGTGTTCTTTATACCTTTAAGTAGTATTCATATTTTCATCGATGAGCATATGTTATTTCTATAGACAGAAAAACCAATAGTGAAAACTCAGAAACAATCTAAATGTCCTACAATGGGGGTTTGTTTTGATACTTTTGGGCACATCCATACATGAAATACCAACTAGCTATTAAAAAGAAAAAACTAGATATGTATGTTCTATATGGAAATATCTCCAAAATATATGAGATAAAAAGAAGATACAAAACACTGTGTAGATATGTTTATTTTTATGTTCAAAATGTATATGTTTGTGAACGCATCGAAATTAACCAAGCCCTGACACTTAACAGGACTTACCAAAAAGGAAAATCACAGACCAAGCTTTTTCATGAACATAGATATAAAAATCAAACAAAATATGAGCAAACTGAATCTAGTACCATATAAAAAGGATAATACATCATGACCAGGTAAAGTTTATACCAGGAATGCAAGCTTTTTTTTAACATTAAAGAATCTAGTTGATGTAACAAATCACATTAACAAAATAAAAGAAAAATAAAGATCATTTCAATAAATGTAGAAATAGTATCTGACAAAATTCAACACACATTCATGATACCCTTGGCAAACTGGGAATAAAAGAGAACATCAATTTGATAAAAACATCTTTGAACAAAATCTGTATCTAACATATTTTAATAGCAAAAAACTAGATGCTGTCACTGATGGTGGAAACAAGACAAGGATAACAACTCACATTACTTCTATTAAATATTAGCTTGACGGTCCTAACCAGTACAATAAGGCAAGAAGAGAAATGAAAGGCAAAGATTGGAAATGAAGAAGTAGAACTGTCTTTATTTACACATGACATGATTGTGTACACAGAAAATCCTAAGGCATTTATCACAAAATTAAAAACAAAAACAATGACTGAACTAATAAGCAAATTTAATAAGATCACAGGATACAAAATCAATACACTCAAAATATATTTCTAGATATCAGCAACAAACTTGAAAATAAAATAAAAATACTATTTATAATAACATAACCACAAAATATTTAGGAATACATTTAACAAAAGATGTATAAGACTTCTTCACTAATACTACAAAACATTGCTGAGATAAATTTTAAAAGAGCTAAATAGAGAAATATACCATATTTATGGATCAGAATATAATTTAATTCTTCCCAAATTGACCTATACATTCAATACAATTCCAATCACAATCCAGCAGGCTTTTTTTTAAAAGAAAACTTGACAAGTGCGGCGCCCATAGCAAAGCAGTTACAGCGCCAGCCACATACACCGAGGCTGGCAGGTTCTAACCCAGACCGAGCCAGCTAAACAACAATGATAACTACAACAAAGAAATAGCTGGGCATTGTTGTGGTGGGCATCTGTAGTTCCAGCTACTAGGGAGGCTGAGGCAAGAGAATTGCTTAAGCCCAAGGGTTTCAGGTTGCTGTGAGCTGTAACTCGATGGCACTCAACCCAGGGTGACAGCTTGAGACTCTGTCTCAAAAACAAAAGAAAACTTGACAAGCTTAATATAAAATTTATAAAGAAAAAGAAAGGGCCTAATAGCCAAAACAATCTTGGAAAAGACTGTACAGCTTATAATACTTAATTTCAAGACTCTATAAAGGCACAATAAAAAAGACATGGGGCTATTGCCATAAGAATAGATACATAGATAAATGACATAAATAGGTCATCCATATCCACTGATACATGATCAGTTGATTTTGACAAAGGCACCCAGAGTAGGCAACGATTTCTTGAGACACATAAAAAGCACTAACCATAAAAACAAAAAATTGATAAAATGGACTTCATTAAAATTAAAAACTTATCCTTTGAAAGACTATTAAAAGAACGAAAAGGCAAATCACAGACTACGAAGAAAATAGTCACAGTACATATATCTGATAAATATGTATCCAGAACATAGAAACAATTTTATAAACAACTCAATAATAAGACAAAACAACCCAATTTTTAAAATGAACAAAAACATTTGCTCAAATACTTCACAAAAGAAAACATGGCCAATAAGCACATGAACAGAAGCTCAACATCTCTAGCCATCAGACAAAGGCAAATTAAAGCCATAATGAGACACTAATACACACCAAGTACAATAGTGAAAATTCAAGAAACCGATAATACCAAGTTTTAGCAAGAATGTTGTACAACGGGAACCTTCATAAATTGCCTGTGGGAGTGGAAACTGTTACACCACTTTGAAAAGTGACTTGGCAACTTCACATAAAGTTAAACATCTAGTTAACTTGTGCATGAGTGCTTATAGCAGCTTTATTCATAACAGTCCCCAAATGTAAACAATTCAAATGTCCATCAACAGGTGAATAGACAAGCAAATTATAGCATACTCATGCAACAAAATACTACTAGACAATAAAAAGGCGCAAGGTGTGGCTCAGTGCCTGTAGCACAGTGGTTATGGCACCAGCCACATATACCAAACATGGTTGGTTTGAGCTTGGCCCAGGCCAGCTGAACAACAATGACAACTGCAACAAGAAAATAGCTGGGCGTTATGGCGGGCACCTGTAGTCCCAGCTACTTGGGAGACTGAGGTAAGAGAATTGCTTAAGCCTAAGAGTTGGAGGTTGCTGTGAGCTGTGACACCATGGCTCTCTACCGACGGTAACATAGTAAGACTCTCTCTCAAAAAAAAAAAAAAAGGCACGAGCTACAGATGTACAGATGCATGCAACAACATGGGTGAATCTCTAAAATATTGTGTTTAGAGAAAAAGCCAGATGCAAAAGCATATATACTGTATGATTCCATTGGTATGCAGTAAAAGAACAGGCAAAATAATCTATAGATCAGAATAACGATTATATCTGGTGGGATTGACCAGAAGAGGGCAGGAAGGAACTTTCTAGAATGATGAAAATGCTAATTTATTTTGATTGAGGCAGTGGTTACATGTGGATATACATTCATCAAGCCTCATCAAACAGTACACTTAAAATTGGTAGATTTTAAAGTATGCAAATTATACCTGATAAAAAACAATATTGGGAAAAAATAACTGGAAGGATGTTCTAACTGTTAATAGCATTTACTTCTAGGGAGAGAGACAACTGGGAATATTGCTTTTGGAAGACATTTTATTTCTCTTATACTTTAAAGTATTTAAACTGATAGATTTTATACCAGGAACATATTTTTTGTTTTGAGACAGAGTCTCACTTTATTGTCCTTAGTAGAGTGCCATGGTGTCATAGCTCACAGCAACCTCAAACTCTTGGGCTCAAGTGATTCTCTTACTTCAGCCTCCAAGTAGCAGGGACTACAGGTGCCCACCACAACGCCTGGCTATTTTTAGAGGCGGGGGTCTCACTCTTACTCAGGCTGGTCTCGAACCTGTGAGCTCAGGCAATTCACCTGCCTGGGCCTCCCAGAGTGCTAGGATTATAGGCATGAGCCACCATATTATTATTTTTTAAATGGGTTTTAAAAGAAAAGAGGTATTAAGAAAAACAAATAGGGCTGTGGAACTGAGGCACTAGATGCAAAAATAGAGCATAGTATGTATATCAGAAGCCATAGAACTTTTAAAGTAAAGGAGGCCTTATACTCACAAGACAAAAATAATGCACGCTCAGATTGTCTTTCTGAAGAAATTCCCCTAATTTTTCAGGATCTCCAGGTTCTTGAAGGCATAGCCGGCAAACTGAAAGAGAGAACATTAATAATTAATTAAAAGGGTTTGGCGGGCAGTGCCTGTGGCTCAGTGAGTAGGGCACTGGCCCCATATACCCAGGGTGGCGGGTTTCAACCCGGCCCTAGCCAAACTGCAACAAAAAATAGCTGGGCGTTGTGGCAGGTGCCTATAGTCCCAGCTACTTGGGAGGCTGAGGCAAGAGAATCACCTGAGCCCAGGAGTTGGAGGTTGCTGTGAGCTGTGACACCACAGCACTCTACTGAGGGCGACAAAGTGAGACTCTGTCTCTAAAAAAAAAAAATAATAATAAAGGGGCTTGGTGCCCGTAGCCCAAGCCTCTAGAGTGCCAGCCACATACACCCAAGCTGGTGAGTTTGAATTCAGCCTGGGACTGCCAAACAACAATGACAAATACAACCAAAAAAATAGCTGGGTGTTGTGGCGGGCACCTGTAGCCCCAGCTACTTGGGAGGCTGAGGCAAGAGACTTGCTTATGCCCAAAAGTTTGAGGTTGCTGTGAGCTGTGACACCACAGCACTCTACTCAGGGCAACTGCTTGAGACTGTCTTTAAAAAAAGAAAAAAGAAAAAGAATTAAAGGTTTTGCTCAAGCCGACCATTAAGAATGGAAAAGAAGAGTGGGAATATGACCATTTCTCTAAGTACAGGAAGAAATATGAGAAAAGGGTCATTTTGGCAAGGAGGAAGGTTGGGATGAGGTCTAATTTGGTATCACTTCAGTTGTTATATAATTTTGGTCACACTGAAGAAGTTGGCTGTGACTACTCACTTCGTTTGTTTGTTTTTTGCAGTTTTTGGCCGGGGCTGGGTTTGAACCCGCCACCTCTGGTATGTGGGGCCAGTGCCCTACTCCTTGAGCCACAGGCATCATCCCTACTCACTTTGTTTTGTTTTTTTTTTTCCTCAGATAACTTTGATTAACTTGTTTCTTGAACTTTGGACATAATTTTTTCTTTCTTGTCAAGGACATAAAATTTTAAACTACAGATCCCAAGTCTTCAGGATTTTAGAGAATATGAGAAGGAGCAGGATTGACAGTGAGAGGAGCAAGTTCATTGCCTCACACAGGTGGCCTTCTTTGCTGAGATCTGGAGGCAGTGGTTGAACATAACCACCAATCTTTCTTACCAGGCCCCGAAGATGGTGTCCTCTGGGTAACCCTCCTTATCTTGGCAGATTTTCTATATAAGAGAAAGAAGTATAAGGTGGTCTTTTGAGGACCCTGTCAACAACCCTTGTAACATTTCCCTTAAAAAACCATTCACGGGTCTGAAGAAGGACCAAAATATTTAAAGACATGAGACATGATTTTTTTTTATATTTCTTTCTTTCTTTTTTTTTTTTTTAATGGAGATGAAGTCTTGCTGTGTCACCCAGATTGGTCTTGAACTCCTGGCCACAGGTGATCCTCTGTTTTGGCCTCCTAAAGTGCTGGGAATATAGGTGTGAGTCACTGCACTCAGTCTGTACTTCATATTTTTTTGAAAGCAAAAATATCCTCCATACCTACTGAATTATTCAAGGGTAAGCACCAGATTGCAACCATCTTTCTGTCCTCAGTGCCTGTACTCCTTCTGTTGACTGCATGAATGTAAAGTCTTTTACTTTTTTCCTGTTTCTTCTGCTAACCACTCTGCATCTCAAATGGTAAAACCTTCACAAAGCATATTAAAATAATACCAAAAGTGACCGATCATTTCCCATTGCTACACACTATTCTCGGCTCTTTAAATGTATTAATTAGGGCCAGTTCGGTGGCTCACACCTGTTCCTGTAATCCTAGTGCTCTGGGAGGCTGAGACAGGTAGATTGCTTGAGCTCACGAGTTTGATACAAGCCTGAGCAAAAAGTGAGATCCCATCTCTACTAAAAATAGAAAAACTGAGGCAAGAGGGTTGTTTGAGCCCAAGAGGTGGAGGTTGCTGTGAGCTATGATGCCACAGCACTCTACTAAGGGAGAAAGCTTGAGACTCTGTCTCAAATAAATTAATAAATAGATAAATAAATGTGTTAATTAGCTCAATCAATCTATGGTAGCTCAATGAATCTACAGAGTAACTTAGAAGATATTTGCCATTATTATGCACATTTTCCAGATGAGAATATTGAGGCATAAAGAAATGAAGTGACTTGACCCCTGTTACATAGTTAGCAAGTGGCAGAGCCAGGATGTGAATTGAGGTAAGTTTCCAGAGCCAGCACTTTGCTACTTGGGATAGCACTTGAAAGATAGGTAGGACAGCTTCCAGAAGTACACTGGCATATGCTTCCATGCTGTCCAACCACAACCCCCAAGATGATGCTGAAGGGGGTAAAAAGTGCAGCATATTAGCTGGGTGTTATGGCGGGCGCATGTAGTTCCGGCTATTTGGGAGGCTCAGGCAAGAGAATCGCCTAAGCCCAGGAGCTGGAGGTTGCTGTGAGCTGTGTGATGCCACGGCACTCTACCAAAGGCAATAAAGTGAGACTGTCTCTACAAAAAAAAAAAAGTACAGCATATACCATAAGCCATTGGACAATTTTTGTCCTAACCTTTCTTATAACACCCACTCTACCTCAATCTTTGGTGTTCCTTTTTCTTTTCTTTTATAGTCTTCATTCGCTGCTATATCTTTCTCTTATCTTGAATTCTTCTGTACTATTATGAGGACAACACAGGCTCTTCCAGCTATAGATAGAAACAAGACTTGGTCAGCAATTTAATTCTACAGGGTATCCTAAAGGTTGCCATGCATACGTACATGGAGAAAATGGGAAATTGCAAGCCAAACATATATTTATAAAATATTCGTTACCAAATTTTATAAAATATCTGTTGATAAAAATATAAAAACACAAAATATGAACTAAAATAAAATACAGGTTTGTTAATTTTTCCTATTTATGGCACCCTGTATATTTAGTGATCAAGTTTTACAGGGTTAAGGCAATGGTGCTCTTCACCTTCCCTCCTATGTGATGGAATAAAAGGGATACTTCCAGTATTAATACTAGTAATAGCCAATAATTAAATCATACTAAGAACTTGTTCTAGGCATTTTACATATGTTAACTCATAAAATCCTTGTGCACTAGGCACCATTTCCAAGATGAGAAGACTGAGGCACAAAGAGGTAAGCATCTTGCCCAAGGTCAGACTTAGTGATTTAGGTGGGATCTAATCCTGGCTCCCGGGCCAACATTAACTGTCATGTTAAACTGCTATCACACAGTAGTGTAAGAACTTGGAAATGCTTTTTATTTATTTTTTTTAAGCACTTTATTGCCTTTGGTAGAGTGCTGTGGCATCACAGCTCATAGCAACCTCCAACTCCTGGGCTTAAGCCATTCTCTTGCCTCAGCCTCCCAAGACTACAGGCCAAGTACAGGGACTACAGGCTGGAGATGCTTTTTAGCTAGCTAAATGTTTCCATTTCTTTGTGCCTGTAACATGCACATTCAGACAAAAAGCCTCCGTTTGCACCTAAGTATGGCTGCCTTAATTCTACCCAGTAAAAGCTAGATAAGGTAGAACCTTCCTAGGAAAAGCTGTCAAGATTTTGGCTACCTACAAGCAAGAACGCCTAGTGTGAAACGAGATAATACCCTTCGCTCCTATTGCTTAGAAAAATCACACCCTTGGCTTCTGTCGCTTCTTTTCACCTAGGCTCAGTTGGCCATTGAGATTTGGCCTGTCCCCAAACTTTGTCTAGATATGAGCTGAGTACAATATCCAAAAGTGGAGAAGGCACCTTGCCACTTCTCCCACAACCAACGTCAGCAGACTACAAAGGGGTAAATCCCTGAAAGTGAAAGGGGACAAAAGAAATAAGATCCACCCCTATGAAGAAAAGACTGTGGTCTAGTAAAGGGAAGGGAGGACAGCATTTCTTAGGAGAGATGAATTAGGTCACCCCAGACAACTCCAGCACCCCTAGCCTCAGATCATGGGCGGAAATATCTTCAGGGACTTCCAAAACCTTTCTGCATGAACACAAACTACTAAGACAATTAGCTGCTCAGAAAACCGAAGCTATCTTGCCCTCTCTATCTTCGTGCATGTTCCACCTCCTTTTCTAACCCCTGAGTTGCGGAAGTAATGACATTTGATGGCTTCTTCCTCAAGGAAAGCACACAGACAAGCTGGAAGAGGAAAGAACAGGGTGAGCCTGCTCCCACAAGGGATCCACATTGGGGACTACTGCCAGTGCCCAAGTGTTGGGGCTACCCCGACCATCTAGCAATAGTAATAAAACCTTGAAACTTCAGTTCTTTGCATCGCTGGGCCAAGGCGTCCCTTGAGTAGGATTCCGTGCACACTGGTAGTTACAAGTCTTCAACACATACGAGGAGAGATGTAAACGCGGGCTTCCCCAAGCTGCTCGCTCCGTGATTTCCTAAGCTGGCGGATGCTCCTCCAAACGCTCACCAAGGTGTTCCGCTGGATACGTGCTGGGTAAATGCTTGTCGAGAATATTAAAAATAAATAAACGTATTCGGCCCCGCCGCCGCAAGAATAAACAATGATTTATTTGGAAAATACGTGTCGATGTGGCCAAAACCGTCCCCTGGAGGTAACAGCCGGAGAAGGGGCTCAAGGAGCATCCCGCGGGTGCCAGACCAGGTTCATGTCTCGCCTGCCGGGCGGCTGGTGCGGGGCCGGGCCGGAGGTCACCTCCACCGCTCCCTCTTCACGGTAGCTCACCGGCCGTCGCTCCCGGCCGGGGCCGCCCGCCCAGCTGTCACTGAGGGAGCAGCTGTCCCGGAGCTTTTTTCGTTGTCACAAGCCGTGGTAGTTACCTCACGGGCGGCCGCCCCGCGCGGTGACTGCGCCGGCTAAGGGGGCGAGCGCGCAAACAGGAGCCGGGTCACGCGGACTGTGACCCACGGGGGCAGATGAGACATCGACTGTTGACAGAACCGAACCGCCAACGGCCACGCGCTAACGGCCGCGTGCCCGGCCCACCTAGCCCCGCCCCTTGCCTTCTTTCTCTTAAGCGCCCAACACCACCAGCCACTGCCCCTGCCCCGCCCCTGCCCCTCCCTCGCCCCTCCCCTGCCCCTCGCCCCGCCTCTCTCTCTCGCGCGCGCTCGCCTGCCCGCCCCCCTCGAGTGCGTGCCTGCATTCACTGGGCGCAAGTCGAGCCCAGAGGCGTGGCGGGGCCGTCGCGCCATAATGACGTTAGCCGCCGGCGCGAGCGGGTGACGCGGCGCTGCCCGTTGTCTGTGTGCTGGGCTGAGGGACCCCGGAGGCGGTGGGGGTTCCCGGCGGCGGCGGCGGTGGGGCGGGAGGGCCTGGACATGGCGCCGAGGGGCCGCCCCACGGGAAGATGAATAAGGGCTGGTTGGAGTTGGAGAGCGACCCGG
>CAUYON010017575.1:0-16940 GCA_963573935.1 Arctocebus calabarensis
CTGTCGATGAACTGATCGATAATGACTATATCACCAGGCTGAATCTCCTCCCTCAAGGAGCCACAAGCTGTGGTCACTATGACATGTGTACATCCTTCTTCCTTCAAAGCCCAGATGTTTGCCTGGTAGTTGATTTTTGAAGGCATGATGGTGTGCTGCCTGCCATGCCTAAGGGAGGGACAGGAGAAACGGCAGGCGAGTGAGTTCCACACCACCGTTTCCTCCTAAAGCCTAGAAAATACTGTTAAGTGATACTGTAGCAATGACCACAGACCAACAAAGGGGGTCTCCTGAAAACCAACCCAGTGACCACCTAAAACAAAAATGTAGATATTCTTGGAGACTAAGAACTTACCTGCATTTCGAAAATGTAGCGTGATAGCCCCTACCTAGCATGATCCCTGTGTCTGTGCCCTATATGGAGTGTGGGCAAAGTTGAGACTTGCTTCCAACTGTCAGAATGTGGCAAGGGCACTGGAAGTCACTTCCACAGCTAGGCCTACTACCTGGGTAGCACATGTTAGAGCGCCTCCTACCAGCCTTTCAGAAGCAAACTGCTATCGTGTGAACTGCCTATGGAGAAGCCCGGGGGGACTGCCTCTGAGAGCTGAAGGCCTTGGTCTTGTTTAGCCACGAGGACCAGAATTCTGCCACAACCACATGAGCGTGAACAAGGACCTTGAGCTCAAGGTAAGAACACAGCCCTTGAGTATACATTGTGTGATCCCAAGCAGAAGACTTGGCTAAGCTGTGCCAGACTCCCAGCTCACAGAAACCGTGATATAAGCCAGGTACGGTGGCTTACACCTGTAATCCTAGTACTCTGGGAGGCTAAGGTAGGCAGACTGTTTGAGCTCAGGAGTTTGAAAACAGCCTGAGCAAGAGTGAAACCCCATCTCCACTAAAAATAGAAAAAAAAATTAGCTGGGCACCGTGGTGTACACCTGTAGTCCCAGCTATTCTGGAGGCAGAGGGAGGAGGAACCTGAAGTTGCAGTCAGCTACAAATGATGCCACTGCACTCTACCCAGGGCAATGAAGAGAAAAGAAACTGTGATGGAATAATGTATGCTATTTTAAGTTGCCCAACTAACAGTCATTTGTTATACATAAATAGAAAACTAGCATGTGTACATACAGTCTGACTTCTGTCTGATAAGAAAGATTTGTCCTCCTCTGTAATAATGAAGCAGCAGTAGGCTTATCAAGAACAGTGTAGACACTACGAGTAACCCACTTCAGAAACTCCCAAGGCCACTTCTCACAAACATACAACTACTACTAACAAGGAGTCAGGAATGAAACGGTGTTTCTTATCTTGATACCCAGAAGGGAAAAAAGAGAAACATTTCCTCTTGTAGCTGGAACTGAAACCATGCTTCAACTTTATTTTTTCCTGTACCTTCCTCTTTTCCCCCTATTTACTTATTTCTTTAATTTTAATTTTTTTAGACAAAGTCTTATTATATCGCCCTTAGTAGAGAGCTATGGCATCACAGCTCACAGCAACCTTAAACTCTTGGTTGGGCTCAAGCAACCCTCTTGCCTCAGCCTCCTAACTAGCTCGGACTACAGGCATCCGCTACAACGCCTGGCTATTTTTTTGTTGCATTTGTCATTGTTGTTTAGCTGGCCCAGGTTGGGTTCCAAACTGCCAGCCTCGGTGCAGGTGACTGGCGCCGTAACCACTGTGCTATGGGACCTGACTTCTTCAACTTTAGATACCTGATTTTCTTTTCCAATCCAAGGTGAAGGACATGAGATCTTTGATCTGCAAAGTCAGTAAAACTTACCCAAAACCACACATGGTAAATAAAGGTAACTAAGATATTCTTACTATACCAACACATAAACAACTCATACCTATATCATTACTCTTTCCAAAACTTAAGGTAATTTTAAATTCTCTAGTAGTAACAGTTAGAAAGCTTTAAAAAAAAAGAACATACCTTGCAAGCAGAACGCAATCAACATTTTTTATCTTCCCCAAAATTAAGGCATCAGATGGCTGCATACAATGAAAAATGATTATAATTTTAACTCAAGTGATTTTAAAACATATATGCAAACAACTATAATTGTTCAGTTACAACTGGAGTCATACAAACTTGGAGTCTAAGGATACAGCTTACAGAGGAGGCTTTATTTGATACCAACATAATCATAGAGTTCTCTATAGGCGCAGAGATTCACAGGACTCCGAGGATTGCCTTGGGTGCCTATGTAGGTACCATACAGTTAGATTTGCCTGTAGCAAGTAACCCAGGGGACTCTGAGGGCAGACTGGTCAAATTTAAATGTCTCAAGGGTATATGGCAGGTTTAAGAACAGGTGTCAAAGCCAAAGGCAAAAAGGATAGGCGGCCACTGTCGTGCACTTACGAACGCAGCACTGAACCTGTCTGTGTGTGTGAATCAGGTCTAAGATAGCCACGGACTGACCTGAGGTCATGGAGGCTAGAAAGACCCTTAGAATCACGGAGGTTAAGAAAGTGGGTTAAGATGATAGGACCTGGAGGACAGAAACGAGGACGATCTAAGAACTCAGCTGAAAAGGACGGTTTGGGTGGAAGGATAGATAAATAGTTTTCACAGAACAATCAGAGAAGCTCTATAAGCAGCAATATGGAATTAAGGTAAGCTAGACACCCTCACCCGGCCGAGACTGGTGCACAGGGGCTTGGAGAACAGCATCCTCTCCAAGGAAAGGAGGAGAGTTTTACTTCCAGTTCAGCTCTGCATTCAAATTAATATCAACCATGTTCTGGATCCCCAAGACAGTCCTTTGAGCCAAGGTTTACTAAAAAAATACCTCTTTGTGACAATATTTCATCTTATAAATTGTGTGGTGCAAACCTGGACTCAATCAGGAAGTTGATTTGCATGTAGACTTTAAAAGCACAGTTGCTATGAATGACAGAAGTTTCTGTCTGGCTTCTAGCAAAGGAATGAGAGAAGTTATTTATTTTGTATGCAAAAGCCATGTCCTCAAGATACTGAAATCTGAGGCAAGTGATGGATGCCCTGCGCCAAAAGAAATAAACAAGCAATTTGGCTTTTTCTTTTTTTTTGGACACAGAGTCTCATGCTGTCGCCCTGGGTAGAGTGCCATGGAGTTACAGCTCACAGCAACCTCAAACTTTTGGGCTCAAGCAACCCTCTTGCCTCAGCCTCCCAAGTAGCTAGGTCTATAGATGCCTGCCATAACACCCGGCTAGTATTTCTATGTTTAGTAGAGACAGGGTCTCGCTCTTGCTCAGGCTGGTCACCAATTCCTAAGCTCAAACAATCCACCCACCTCAGCCACCCAAAGTGCTAGGATTATAGGCATGAGCCACCATACCCGGCTAAGCAATTTGGTTTTTAACATCAAAATCAAGCCAGCAAAAAGAAAAGCTAACATCTCTCCACTCATTAGATGTTAACCTTGCCAAATGGAGTATCCACATATTTTTCAGTTCTTCCTTCTAAAATTTCTGGATCATCCAGGCCTGTTCCACCAATTATTCCAATCTAAGGGAGAAAAAGATGAAGAAAAAATTTAGTTTTTGGTCACTTTTTATTAGAAAATTATTTTAAGATATTTCATTTATTCATACTCATATGCTCTTCATTATTCATGCCAAGTCCTCATTATTAAAAAAAAAAATCTGAAAATAACTAAACAATCAAATATTTGAAGCCCACTTGCATTCCAGAAATAAGCAAACTGCAGGCCACCTTTTTGGACATCACGTTTATTTCTGACTGTTCAAATGACAAATAAGCACAGAAAGGTACTCTAACTAGCTTAAGTTAGAAAATCAAACCTAGTTAGACTGAGTCTTCGTCCCTTTTCCCTAACAGCAGTTAGGGTTTCTACTCTGAGAGGGAGAATTGATGCAGGACATTTGGAGCCCTAGCCAGTTCAGTGGAGCTGGCAGACCTGCCGCCTCCTCCTTGGCTGTGTCGGTGCTGTGGCAGCCAGCTGAAGAACCAGCGGGCTGGATAACAGGCAAGGAGGGGGACCTCCAACCCCCACCGGAGGCTCCAATAGCCAAAAAGGCCGGACAACTACCGAGAAGACACCTGTGCCTTGGTGGCTCCTTCAGTTTACACTTAAGACTAAATGTGGAACCCCCATTTCCTATGCCCAGGTCAATTTCATGTGCATTTCCTAGGCCTCAATTCCATGAATGGACTGTGTCCATTCATTGATACATCCATTCACTTTGCCCCGGTGGAAGGGACTGTGTTCATTCGTTTCCTGGCCAACGAACCCATACACCTATATATACCCCGAGACTAAAAGCCTAATGGGGGAGATGGGGAAAGACCACAAGAGAAACGGAGAGAGCTTTTCTCTCCCCACTTGAGTTCTCTCTCTCTGCCAGGAGTTTTAGTGTTTTCTGTATTCTTTTCTGTAAATAAATTCTGTCTTACCACTGAGGGAAAAAAGAAAAGAAAAGAAAAGAAAATGTCATAAAGGCTATCTTAAACAGTTTGATGAAAACATTTCAGATTGTATATGAAACCAGCACAGAGTACCCCTTGATTGCACTAATGTATGCAGCTGTGATTTAATAAATAAAAAAAAAAAGAAAGAAAGAAAATCAAACCTAAAAGTAGAACGATGTGGTTGTAGAAAATACTTTCTAACCAACCTCATTTTCTCTGACAAATGGGACCATGGAATAAAGAATGTTTAAAAGACACAGGGACATAAAATGTGAGGTATACCCACTTGGTAATGATTTCCCCTCACTAGCCTATTTGATAAGGGAAGGAGAGATTTTTCTTCCTATGCCGCTAGAACCACAGACGTGGAAGGCAATGCAGACAAGAGGAAACTAGCATAACCAAAAACATTACCCTCACGTATATTTATGAAATCAAACCATGATTCAGAGATGCATGCAAATTCATATTTATTATACAGTAAATTCATATATACAATAAATATATATAAACATAAATAAGTAATTCAAAGGCAGTCATAATTTTTTACATTCAAGTGTTGTATTGCATTTTTCAACTATCTTAAAAGTCTCTGTCCTCTGGGACTAAAGTTAACTAATGACTAAGAGGCACAAACAAGAACAATTACAATGATAAATGTTAACTGTCAACACTAAAAATTAAATAACTGAAATCACTGGGAAGCTTTCTCTGGCATGATACTCCCCAAAGGACTGACCTGAGTGCTGTTTTTTTGTTGTTTTTTTTTTTCTTAACTCTCAAAGAAAAGCTTTAATGCTACTGTCACTTGGGCAAAATTTCTACTACATAAAATAAAGCAGCCTCCTAAGGAAAAAAAAAATTCCAGAGTTAAGAACTAATTGAACATAGAAGTTAAATAATTTTCAGGTCAGGTTATATGAGTTGAGTTCTGTCAATATGTGGGAAAAATGGTCACCTTCTGGTCCTTGGTTTCCTTAACAAAACAAGAAAATAAAGGCTATTTAGTGAGATTTTACTGAAGAACTCTGCCAGTTTCCCTGGCATGGTTATTTTATTTGGGACCTTAAATGTAAGCCCCACAATTAAGCAGATAAGCCAGTTTTTTGACATTGGCGCCACCTTGTGGTGGTACATTACTGAAACTGCAGCAGGTTTATTCATTTATTATGATTTTTGGGGGGGGAGACAGTCTCATGTCGCCCTAGGTAGAGTGCCGTGATGTCACAGCTTACAGCAACCTCAAACTCTTGGGCTTAAGCGATTCTCTTGCCTCAGCCTCCCAAGTAGCTGAGACTACGGGTACCCACCACAACGCCTCGCTATTTTTCTGTTGCAGTCATTATTGTTTAGCTGGCCCGGGCTAAGTTTGAACCCCCAGCCTCGGTGTATGTGGCTGACACTGTAACCACTGTGCTACGGGCACTGAGCCAGATTTATGTATATTATATCAAGTAGCTTAACCTGGGTGAAGACTAGCCAGTATTATAGTTTAAGTCAACAGAAGTGATCATGTAAGTCAATACATTTAAATTGTGCCAGTTCAATAGATTTTATTTAAGTCATACTGTTTTATTCAATACTAACCCTTCCTCTAACCTGGCCTCTCCATTTTATCCTTCATTTCGTGTACCTCTGAAGCACCACAGGTCAGGGAGAGGGTAATAAAGGGTCCCGTCCATGTCCTCACCCTGGGCAACAGACGTGCATTGCTGACTCTCAGCCCACTCCTCGGGAATGAGCTACTCATGAACACTGTGGCTTTTTCACTCTTTCACACTTCGTCTTGGCTGTTTCTGGACGTTCACTGGACCATCACATCCCAGATTTGGGATTCAACACTGGATCCTTACGTTCATATACACAAACCAAACATGACCTTATTTGGAGCCACCCTCTTCATTTAGGTGAGCTAGCCCAGCAAGGCAGCAGTAAAGAAATGCAAACCAGGTGTCCTGCTGAAATGCAGTCCTTGCGATCACCCCCAGCAGCTCCAAGCTTCAATCCACACCACCCTGGCTGCATGGCAACTGTGCAATAGGCAGCTGGCAACTCAGCGCTCAGCAAGGAACGGGCAGCACTGGACATGAAGGTAAGGAGGGCTATCATTCTCCAGAAAGACTAGGATGGGGCCTCTGGCACTGGAATAATCTGCAGAATAATCCCATCCAGTCACTCAGCTGGCTCTAGTTGTTCAGGAAAACCGTCCTCTTGTAAGAGACAATGCAACAAGCGTGTCAGCTGAGCACCGCCACCCCAGCGAACTGGACTGGTAAGATGGGGGCCAGCAGTGCCAAGATGTGGCCAATGTCGCCACCTCCTGGCTCTACAGCAAAGTACAATGGGGATGACTCAAGCCCTAATGGCTTGACTCTGCTCACAACACCCTGAGCCTCTAAGTTCATTGGTCAACTCAGCACCTGCCTTGGTAATAAAGTAATGAGTATTTATATGTCATGGGCACTGTGCTAAGTGCCTCAGTGGCCTGATCTCGTTTGATCACCACTACCCTATTAGTAGGCTTTCTAGAATTGTACACATTTTACAAATGGGCACACACATTTAAAAAAAGCTTATGTAAACAAATCAGAAAAAGCAAAGCTGGGATAGCAATCCAGGTCTTTTGGGCTTAAACATCATGATGTGCTACCTCCTGCATCATGTACAGAATCCTCCCTGGACTCCTCCACAACACTACACCCTCTTAGAAAAGTTGTATTTTCTTCCTGTTATGAGGCAACATGCTCAGAGAGGTCAACTTCCTCACCAAGGTCACACAGCAAGCACAGAAACAGTAACTGGGTATCTGAGTGAATCACCTCAGAGGGAAGGAGGACTCCTCCGCAATGACCTCATCCATATTCAGGAATACGACCAGCCCTCCTGGCCCAGATGCATCAGTCCTTACAGGCAGTTGCAGACTGCCCAGGAAACATATTCAATACCTGAAATGAAATTTCTGCCCAGTTAGAACTTATTCAACAGACAAGATAAAGTTCTGAACTAGCACCCCCTCCCCATCCCAGAGTGATCAAGGTCATGGCCAGATTTTAACACCTAGAGGTTTCATCCACACATTTCTATTGACAATCAGATCTCTAGAACACTGTGCAAGCATTTTATCCAAATGCTAGTTGATCTGCCAGAATGACTACTTCCCCCCAAACGAACAGGTTACATATCTACCCCTACCCTGCGTCTATTTTCCCTAATTCTTGGCTGCAAGAGATTTGCCCAACCCTACTTAGACTCAGAAATCACTCACCATCACTTTGAGACCTGGACACACCGCAGACTGATGATATTCTCAAAACACCAATACCACAGCAATTGAGACTAGCTCATGCCAAGGAGTTGGGTACCTCTGAGTGCTCCAAGATCTTGATGAGGTGAGAGAGCCAGAGCTGGAGCTGGCACAGTCCCTGATGTGAGCATTTCAGTCCTTCAGCTCTGATCACCATGACAAGTTTGAGAAGTGCAGTAGCAGAAAGAAGCCCCACTATTGAGCTGGCCTGGCTTTCAGGCCTCTGAGGACCTCATAAAATCCTAGGAGCCCAGCTAGATGGGGAGAGAGCAGCCAAATGTCTTGGCCTGGGAGAAGTGTTAAAATCCTGCAGTATGGTTCATAGTAACAGCTGGGGCTCCATCTCCGTGAGGACACCCCCTCTGGAAGCCAGTCCTGCAGGCAATGGTTATGGGATGAATCATGTCCCCCTCTAAATTCATATGGTTTAAGTTCTAACTCTCAATACCTTAGAGTGGGACTGATTGGATATAGTTTTTAAAGAGGTAAATAGAGTTAAATGACATCACTGGGATGGGCCCTACTGAAATAGAATTGGCTCTATGGTTTCACTATGGTTTGTCCACACAAAAAGTCAGGTTGATGCTTGGTCCTCAGATGTGGCAGCATTGGGAGGTGCTACTTTTAAAGGCATCTGGATCATGAGGGATCCATCTACATGAAGGGGTTAATGCAGTTCTCACTCTTGCTGGGCTGGATCAGTTCCTGCAAGAGCAGGTGTTATAAAGCGAGGTTGCCTCTCCTTTGTTCTCCCCTTTTCACAGGCTCCTGGTCCCCTTCTGCTTCTCTGCTGTGTTTGGACATAGCATGAGACCCTCACCAGAAGAGGTCAAATGCAATATCGACCAATGCAATACTGTCCAATATTGAACTTCTCAGTCTGCAGAGCTAAATACAAATCTTTTTTCCTTTATAAAATTACCCAGCCGAATGGACAGAATCTTTTCTCATGAAGACAGACAAATGACCAATAAACTTATGAAAACAAGAAAACAAGCTCATCATCTCTAATTTTTAGAGAAATGCAAATCAAAACCACTTTGAAATAATCACCTAACCCAAGTAATAATGCCCCCCCCCCCCATCATGATATCTTAATGCAACAGATGCTGGGATGGCTGCAGAGAGAAAGGAACACTCCTTACACTGTTGGTGGGACTGCAAACTAGCACAGCCTTTATGGAAAGAAGTATGCAGAGTCCTGAAAGACACAGCTATAACTGACTTTAACCATTCATGTGTAAATTATATAACCTAATGGGTTGCACCCCTCATATTAATCTGAAATAAAAAATATTAACTATGTGTGGTTAACTTCAATGAACAATGGCCCCCCAGACTCTATCTATGCCCTAATCCCCAGAATCTGGGAATGTCACCTGTATAGGACTGAATCAAGGATTTGGGGATGGGGATTATCTTGGATTATCTGGCTGGGCATCAATGTAATCACAAGGGTCCTTATAAAAGGGAGGCAAGAAGGTCAAATGTGGAAGAAGGTGAAGAAGGAAGAGGGAGAGAAACGGTGATGTGGGGATGTGAACCGAGAAAGGCTGGTGCCTCCAGAAGAGGGAAAAAGGCAAGGAAATGGATTTTCCTTTAGAACCTCCAGGAGGAACCAGCCCTGTAAGATCCATTTTGAACTCCTAGGACTATAAGAGTACATCTGTGTTCTTTCAAGCCACTCAGTTTGTGGTAATTATTGTTACAGTAGCAATTAAAAAGCTTGCTGAAAATACAGGTGCCCAACCTTTTCAAAGCCCCCTAGGTCAGTGGCTGTCACAGTGGGCATCTGAATATCCTGAGGCTTGCTGAATAAAACCCAGATCTCTGTGCCCCACCCCTAGAGCAGGGGATTCAGAGCTCTGCCTGAGGTGAAGCCTGAGAATTTGAATTTCTAGCAAATTACCAGTAATGCAAATGCATCACACTCTGAGAACCACTGCTTGAGACACTCCTGGGGTGCAGGCTAGAATACCATTTATGGTCCACTGCTTATAAAAATTTACATTATCTGCTTCTTCATCTGTGCCTATAAGGGTAAAATTTTTACTTAATCTATAGAATTATCATAAGAATCAAGTGAAATAATGCACTAATATCAGTTACTCTACCATTTCTAGCAAGAAGCAAACAAAAATCAAGATAAACTTCCTCAAGCCAACCAAAGAGTCCATATTCCTGGTCAGTGCACAAGCCTGGCTGCCCCTCTGCCTCTCTTCAGCAGGTAATTTCTCAGGGATTTAGCCCAGGGAGCCTCCACCAAGTATCAAAAACGTCTCCTAGATTGACTTTGATGATAATGATGATGATAATAATAATGGTGATGATAAAAAGAGGTTTCCTGGAGATGCCTGGAAACATGCGGACACTTCCGGCTATCATAATGTTTGGGAGGAGTGCCACAGGCATTTGTGGGCTAAGGATACACTGTATGTCCTGCAAAGCTCAAGACAGTTGTACAAAAGGAACAAGTGTCCTACCTCAAAAGCCATCGGGTTCCTAGGCAAAGAAAAAAACAAAATCCCCAAAATTCAAACCCACCCATATCCCCTTCTTGTCATAGCAATCATGATTAACAAGTTGATTAACAAGTTAGTGTCTGGTGGCCCAGGTTGAGAGCTGGGAAGCTGGCGGAGAGAGGCAGCGTGCACTGTGCGGCCTTTCCGGAGTTAAGCACACCACTCGCTGCAGAAAGCTGGAGGACAATGTCCCCCTGAGGTCATTCCAGACAATGCCAGGAGTTACTCCTACAGCCTCTCACCACGGCCGCCCGTCTCCCAGGTAGTATCCTCACCCCCATGCCTTGCTCACCTCTCAGTACAGGAAGCCCCACTGTCTCAACTACTCCTAGCCCAGGTGGCTTCCTTCCTCCCCAACCTGCTATCCACTCTGCACGGAGAGCAAAGAGTCCCTTAGTATCTCCTGCCCCTGCCCCTAACCAGCAGGACCTCAGAGGGAGGAAGCCTACACTCACCCTCCCTGCCTCCAAAGACTCAAGGTCCCCTATTGGGTCCAGTTTGAAATGACCCTCCAGTACTACCATCTTCTGAGTTTTCTAAGTAAAAAATAGGCATCACCCCCTTTTGTTCTTCTGGCACTCCCCATATCTTACCCATCTCTGTCTTGCCTGTGAATTCTACCCCTAGTTCCAGTATTTCCCCTACCTCAATGGCTCCCACTCTAGACTTCAGCCATTGTGTGGTGACTTCCGGCCTAATCGCCTAGCTCTTCCCCCACACAGGTTATTCTATACACAGCAGCCAAAGCAATCATTCTAAAATGTAAACCAGATGCTACCTCTCTGCTCATAACTCTTTAATGGCTTCTAACACACTTAAAATTCAAATTCTTTATGATGTTCTACAAAGGCCCACAAGCTGCACTCACCCAATTTGCACTACGCACCAGCACTGGTATTTCTATTCCTACAACAAGCTCACCTCTGCAGAACCTTGGCTTTAGCTGTCCTGACCCCAAGTCTTTCCCCAGGTCTTCACATGGCTCTTTACTATGGACTATAACTTGGTTTCAGTCCATTTGGGTTGCTATAACAAAATACCACAGACTAGGTGGCTTACAAACAATGGAAATTTCCTTCTCATAGTTTGAAGACGAAAGCTGGCAAATACAAGACCATGGCCAATTCAGTGTCTGCTGAGGGCCCACTATTTGGTTCATAGGTGACATCTTTTCACTTGGTAGGAGAAAGGAGGCTTTCTGAAGCCTCTTTTATTTTATTTATTTTTCTTTTTTTTAGAGACAGTCTCACTTTATTGCTCTTGATAGAGTGCTGTGGCGTTACAGCTCACAGCAACCACCAACTCCTGGGCCTAGGCAATTCTCTTTCCTCAGCCTCCCAAGTAGCTGGGACCACAGGAGCCCACCACAACACCCGGCTATTTTTTGTTGCAGTTTGGCCAGGGGCGGGCTCGAACCCACCACCCTTGGTATATGGAGCTGGCACGCTACTCACTGAGCCACAGGCGCCACCCTGGAGCCTATTTTATAAGGGCACTAATTCCATTCATAAGGACTTTAGTCTTGTGACCTAATCACTCTGAAAAGCCTCATCTCCTGATAGCATAACATTGGTGATCAAAAGACCAATGATATGTGTCTTCCCTCAAAGACAAATGATTTTTGAGGGAAGACTATTGCACAGTTTAAAATCCACCCGCCTAGAGGCCTTTCTGATTCTCCTTTCCCAAGTGACTTTCACTGTTGTTTCACTCATATTGGTAATTTTTCCATCCCCTCTAGTACATAAACTTAAATCGAGGTTTTTTCTTACTTGAAGATAACCCAGTGTCTGCAAGTATTCAATAAATACTTAGGCTTCCATCAGTAAACAGCTAGTTTTGAACAATACACCAAATGTTATATTCATCTAAAACCCAATGGGATAGTTTACTAAGAAGAGTATGTTCTAGCTCCATCTATGTAAATATGTAAGAAGTAAAGTCTCCATCTTTCTTTAAGGCTGCATAATATTCCATGGTGTACATATACCAATATTTATTAACCCATTCGTGGGTCGACGGGCACTTGGGTTTGGCTTCTTCCATAACAATTATGAATTGGGCTGCAATAAACATTCTGGTACATATATCTTTGTTATAATGTGATTTTTGGTCTTCTGGATATATATCTAGTAGAGGAATTGTAGAATTGAATGGCAGGTCTAGTTTTAGATCCCTAAGTGTTCTCCAAACATCTTTCTAAAAGGAACATATTAGTTTGCATTCCCACCAATAGTGTAGAAGTGCTCCCTTTTCTCCACATCCAAGCCAGCATCTCTGGTTTTGGGATTTTGTCATGTGGGCTAATCTTACTGGAGTTAGGTGGTATCTCAAAGTAGTTTTGATTTGCATTTCTCTGATGATTAAGCATTTTTTCATGTGTCTGGAAGAAAAAGTAGCCAATGTACTCCGTCTTACTATGAAACCTATAACCCAATTATAGCACAAGAAGAAGGGGAAAGCGGAGAGGGAAGGGAGGGGAAATGTGGAGGGAGAGTAATTGATGCAACCACACCTACCTTCCTACCATCCATCTTACAAGGGTACATGTGAAATTTACTAGGTATAGAATATAAACGTCTAAACACAATAATTAAGAAAATGCCGTGAAGGCTATGTTAACCAGTTTGATGAAAACATTTCAAATTGCATATAAAACCAGCACACTGTACCCCATGATTACATTAAAGTGCACATCTATGATTTAATTAAAAAAAAAACAAAACCCTATGGGATTTTTCACCTGAATGAGCTAACTGCATCTCGTAAATTAGGAATGAATTTAATGTCCGACACATGGTGATATCTGCGTTTTTTTTTTTAATAAAAGGGAAGTAGTGGGGCTGACATTAACAGAGTGCTTAGAACCAGGCTGGGTGTACTACAAGTTACTGTATTTAAATCCAGCTACTCCCAAGGTAGGTGATACTAGTGTTCCCCTCACAGTTGAGGACCCTAAGTCCTAGGGGCTTAATTTGCTGATGAGAAAGTGGCCACGCTGGGATATGGAGGTTGGGTCTCCTAGCTCCACAGCTCTTCCCACCACACACCATCATGAAGTGGGGGCAGTGAATGAAACCACATACACCCCCGGACAGTGGCATGCATGGGGCTCAGACACAGAGCCGTGCCTCCAACATCCACACCTGAGGAGGGCACAGTGGGAGGTGGCCGACTTCACCAAGCACTCAGCACTCCCTCTTCCCCATATGTGGTCACTTCTATCGTGAGTAAAGTTACATAATAAAATAGGGCATAGAGACCATTTTTCAGATTTCAGAACTGTCCCAAATCTATTTGGCTGAATGCCAGGTTCTAGGCCCCATTCTATCATTACCTGGGTCCAGCTGTGTAATTCTGAACATACTAGGTCACTTTTCTGGGCCTCACTAGTCTTTATGTTCACACAAAGGAATCTGTGCAGCTATATGGTCTTGAAGGAATGTCCCAGTTCTACCATTTTATAATTTGGAAAGAGGAGATGGTTGTTATTAAGCCATTTTGCTCTGGACACCCAGTAAGTCATATTTTCTACATAGAATATTGCCTTAGAAGTGTGGAGGATAAGGTGCTCAAGAGCACAGCAGTCATCTGTTCTAACATAAAAAAGATAGCAGCAAGCAGTCCCAGTACTGTATGTAAATTAAGATTTTAAATCCTGCAGCTCACTAAAATCCAAAATAGATATTATTCAATATTTACATCAGGCCTCTGTGAATACATTGCTCACTTGGCCCTTAAATGCACTGCATTAATTTTACAGGGAAACTGTGTGTCAGGGAGAACGCTAACCCAAATAAAGAGCAACTGTTTTAAACGGCACTTGTTAAGGCTATTCCTACAAGGAAAGGGCAAAAGGCATGGCCTAATGACACCTACCAATAATTTAATTGTTGGAGAAAGGGTAATTCAAAATTAATCTCAGTTGCCCACTTACAAGCATTACCACTTAATAAGCTTCAACCATGACCATCAAAGACAATATAATTCTATTCCTCCTAGCAAATTCTGCAGAAAAATCCCTACGTCATAGACGGTCACCTCAAGGAAGTCACATACTTTCCACAGAGTTTCATGAAAACTCTTTCTGCCTTGTCCCCTCTGACTGGCAGGAGTCAGAAGTCTCCTCGTCATAAGTGGCTTATTAAAACCTGCATGGGCCTGATATCCTGACCTGGCTGATTACACCCTGACGCAGAAATGTGCCTTCTCGGGGCGAACTACAGACAAGTGCTGGGAATCAAAAGACATGCTCGAAGAAGACCGCGGACCTCCCTATAACAGCAGACAAAAACGTGCTTAGCTTATTAATTAATAGACTAGAAGAGGTCTTAGGTTTCATCACCAATTTTTCCTTACATACTGCAATCCCAGCACTCTCTCACGACACTAGGAAAGAGGCGTTTATTAGCCCCAAGATAGCTGGCTGCAACCGTCAGAAATCACGCCCTCTGCACAAAGCTTCCCGCCGCACAATGATCCCTTGTACTGAAGTCTCCGAGGGCCTAGGGCACATGGTACGTGAACTCTTAACTTTCCTGGCTACACACAAAGCAGTTCTCAGTCTATGGCCTCCAAACAAGGAGCGGTCCTAAGGAGGGGAAGCCTATCCTCCTTTTCCAGGTTTAAAAGATAGTCTTAGAACCCGCCGGCATTACACTGCAGGGGAAAATTCAGCACCAGTAAGGCCTAAGTTTGGAGAAAGAAGCCGGAAGCACGGGAAAGAGAAAGTACGCAGCTCTCCCACGTGGCCCGTGGGCAGCCAGCCTAGCCGGAGCACGGAAGCCAGAGTCCCGCAAGGCACAAGCAGTTGGTCTCCACAGCTGCAGGCGCCCAGCCGCTAGGGCCACCTGCTGGCTCCAGCCCCGCGCAGTTCCCGGGAGAAGAGCGGTGCTGCAGAGTGGCGGCGGCAGCTAAGGTGCAGCCGCACCTCACCCGCTGCCCCTCTGCAGGGGGCTTGCCCGCGTCCTGCGGCGTGCGCATGCAGTTCAGCCCAAAGGTGGAGGGGGCCGTCTGTAGGCGTACACTCTCCCCACTGGGCCAGTGTGCTCTGAAAATCGCGCCTCCATCGTTCCCCGCCGCGGCCGGGGCGCAGGGGTAGGGCGCGTGGCCCGTTGTGCTCTCCCCCACGGCGGGAGCGGGAGGGCACAGGGCAGGGCAGATCGTGGCTTCGGGGCGGCACATCTCACCTTCACTGCGGAGGTGGCGGCGCTTGAGGCCATGTCTGAGCCGGGGAGACGGCCGTGGACGGGTGCGCGGGGCCAAGCGGACTGAGCCGGCCGAAGAGAAGCAGCAGGGAAGAGCGTGCAGCGCTGCAGACAGGAGCGCAGAGTCCGGTAGCTGGCCCTGACTCCTCCTCTTCCTCCCCGGGACAGCTGGATTGGCTCTTTGGTGGGATCGCCTCCGCCTCCCCCTCCTCAAATCCAGGTTTTCCCCGTCCCGCCCCTTTTGCAGACCTTTCCGGTCCTCTGCCTTGTGTGTTTTTTTTTCATCCCTAGTTATAGAAGCGGGCTCATGATAACGATAATACACAAGACCATTTATTGATTTCTGTGCTGTTCCAGACTGTGTTTTGCACCTTAATTAGCTTACTTAACTGTCACAAAAACCCTGGGAGGGAGAGCAGCATTCCCTACCGGCCTCAACTGCAAAATCAGGCCGGCCTGCGTTCCACAAGTTCTTGCAGAAGGTTGAATTGTCACGGGACCCGGACCTCGCCCTTGGGTTAGAGTTCCTTGAGCTGATTACACTGGCTGGTCCGGGGCGGGACCGGGGCTTGCTTTTCCTTTCGCTGCGAACCACCCAGTAGGTTTAATTATTTTCCTTTACTCCTAAAGAACACAGCTGTCCCGGCTTGACCCAACATCAGGATTGAATAGCATACTACTGGATAATCTTTCAGATTTACAAACTATGGGTTACTCATCTTCAATTTGAGGGGAGGTTTTAAAGTGTTGAGCCCCTACCCCACTCCCAGCCTGGCTCTCCAGGGCAGGGGCCTTTGACTCTTCCTACCTGGAGTAGCATCCAGTGCACCTAGATCCAGAATCCAGACTCATGTCCCCATCATTCAGCACTAGCAAGCCACACACACACACCCCTTTCCTGGGATAATCCCTCCTCAAAGCTGCCATCCTTTCCTTTTGGGATAATCCAATTTAACCTTCCTAAATGGATTATACTCTGAATCAAAGGGATGGGTGTCAATGATCTTAGGAGTGTTCTCATGTTCTTCTTAGCAAAATATCTCAAGAATGGAAGAAAAAGTACCCAATGTACTCAGCCCTACTATGAAGCTAATTTAAAATTTTCATATGATGGCTATAACGCAACTATAGCATAAGAATATGGGAAGGGAGGGGAGGAGGGAGGTTGTGATGGAGGGAGGGTAATTGGTGGTGCCAAACCTATGGTGCATCTTAGAGAGGTACAGGTGGAACTTACTAAATGCAGAATACAAATGTCTTCATATAATAACTAAGAAAATGCCATGAAGGGTATTTTAAAGAGTTTGATGAAAACACTTCAGATTGTATACGAAACTAGCACCTTGTACCCCTTGATTGCACTAATGTATGCAGCTATGATTTAATAAGAAAAAAAGAAAACGTCTAACAAAATATGTGCAAGACCTGTACACTCAAAACCATAAAACATTGCTTAGAGAAACTAAATAATA